>CM044002.1:93279375-93561875 GCA_024085815.1 Flaveria linearis
GGAGCTCCATACGCATGGAAGTCGCATGACTGGAGCTCCATACGGATGGAAGTCGCACGACTGGAGCTCCATATGCATGGAAGTCACATGACTGGAGTGTTCAATCACATGGAGATCAGGCGACTGGAGTGCCCATACGCCTGGAGCTCGGGCGACTGGACTGTAGTATTTAAGGGAGAGGGCAGCCCTTACCCTCTCCCCACACTTGCAAAATCAGCCAAAAAGAAGAGAAGAGAGAAAGAAGAGAGAAAGAAGAGAGAAAGAAGAGAAAAGTGGTGTTCGGGCTCGAAACTCGTCGAGTAACAAGTCCAAACAAAGCTCTTCATCTTCTTCTTGTTTTTGAAATGTGTGTGTTTGACCCATTCGGGTGTGATTGTGTATAACATGTTTAGAGTGCGATTTTGGACCTGAATGTGCTTGTATGTGGTCATAGTATGTTTCCCTAAGGTTTAGGAAGGTTGATTTGGGCTTAGAATGAGTTTAGAAGGGTTTGAAGGCCGAATGTCGCAGCTGCAGTTCGGGATGAACTACAGTCGCTGCCTAGCTAGGGCTAGGCGAATAGAGGGCCAATCGGCCGACTGAGAGACGACTGAGGTTCAATCGCATGACTGAGGCTCAATCGCACGACTGGGAATTCAGTCGCACGACAGGTCATACGACTGAGAGTTCAGTCGCATTGGTCCATTCGCATAGCTGTTCAGTCGCACGACTGAGGGTCCAGTCGCATAGAAGCCCATTCGCATAGTGTTCATTAGCACGATAGAAAGTCCATTCGTACGATTAGGTTCATTAGCACGATAGAAAGTCCATTCGTACGATTGGGTGTTCATCCGCATGGATGCTCATCCGCATGGAGGCCATGCGACTGAAGGGTGCCCAATTGTCCAAGTAGGGTTGTTGTGTACGAGGAGTGATATAGTTCAATTACTGGCCTTCAGGAAAAGAGCAAGGGTAAGTAATGATGTGATAGCTCCCGTTAGAAGTTATGTTGGGCACGATGACGATAGTATTGCATGTATATGCATGATGTAGGTATGTTAAGTATGATGTTGCCATGATAGATGGTGATGACTGATCACTTGTAAATGTCGGTGCCCCTTGTATCGATGTATGTTCATCTTTTCCGTATGTATGTTAAGTATGATGTAGCCCTATATAATGCTGATGACTGATGACTGGTAAATGCCGATGTTCCTTGTGTCGATGTATGTTTATCTTTTCCGTGACTTTACGTGCTATCGTGCTATGTTAATGAATGAAATGAAAGTATTAAGAAACGTAAAGTGAAAGATAATGAAAGAGGAACATGATGAATGAATGCATGCATTAACGAACGAATGAATGAAAGTAGAAAAGGCTTGCAAGCAAATGTATGGAGGTGCACACCCAATGAAGGTGTTAGCCCAACGGTGTGCGGGTTAGCTACCCCAAAGGATGCACACTGGGGTCCAATCTTTGTGGTTGACCATATGTATGGGATCCTTGCCGCTTAGCCTAGGTGACTGGATCAGCTTCGTGCACAATATTCGTGATTTTATTACCACAGGTCCAGCACCAGCACTCGTGCACAATGTTCGGGGTATAGCGCATGGCATCGACCCAGAATGAAAGAGGAAAGATAAGTGGTGAATGTACTTGCCCTAGGTGACTGGATGAGCTTCGTGCACAATGTTCCTGATTAATTACCACAGGTCCAGCATCAACAGTAGTGCACAATGTTCGTGGTATTGTACATGTCACCGAAAGTAATGAATGTACGAATGAATGTAATGAACGTATGAATGAACGTAACGCACGTACGGACGAATGTAATGAATGTATGAATGTAAGTAAGAGACGTACGAACAAAAGAAAGAGTTATGAAAGAATGTGAATGTTAACGATGAACGGTACATGAACGGAAGCTAATGAATGAATGATGAAGATAATAATAATATTATTTATGTGTACGTATGTTGTGTGATCGCACGTATGTAAGAATGATTTTAACGAAAGAAAGTATGTTTTATTATAAAACTTGAACTCACTCAGCAACGCTGACTTTTTATGTGTTTCCAGTTGACAGGTAGTGTTGCTGAGGATGGCACGAGGTGGCTACTCAGCTCTTTTGGGATGGCATTCTTTTGAATAATATTTTTCTGATATAATACAACAATATGTATTTTGTAATTGATGAATGTTGTATTAACTGGCAAAAGCATTTATTGTAATTTGAAAGTTTATTTAAAGTTTCCGCTGCATGATTTTTATTAAGTTAATGCAAATACATGTTTTATGTGCAATGAATGACCAACTGTGAGGTGCCCGGGAACGGGGCCTTACAAGTTGGTATCAGAGCCAAAGTTTAAGTGAAATGGGTAAATTTTCAAAATAAACCTTAACTTAAACTGAAAATGGGACAGAAAGGGAAGGGATGCCAAAATGAGTAGCTGCGTGCCATCAGGTATTTTCTTAAAGTTAACCGGTATTATGGGCGCATGTTCTGTGTTTATATGTTGCTGGTAGATTTAGATACTAATGTAGTCAGGACAGGTAATGCTCGGGGTACGAAGAGTAAAGTAAGTGGCTAATCACAACTGATCGCTGTAATTAGGGATTTACTATACTTGACATGAACTGAGCTATTCCCTTGAATGACCAAGTTGGTGTTTGAATCTTTCAGTGTATTATATAGGATGGCCGGTGGTAGATCTTCTAAGGCTTCACGTGGTGGAGGTGATGGCGGACGTAGTGTTGAACCACGGGTCACAAGAGGAAGACCAAGGGTTGAGAAGGTGGTTCATGAGGAACCCGAGACCCCTCATCCAGAGGGCGCTAATGAGAGTGCTAACTTGAGGGCCTCAGTGAAAGAGGCGGTGGTCGAGGAGGTGCATCAGGTCATGCAGACAATCCTACCATCTGTAGTGACCGAGGTGATAAAGGCTGTTAGAGATGGGGAGAGACGGGAAAGGGGTAGACCTTCGGGCTAAAGGAGACGGCCCGAGACTGAAACGGTTTTCTTCGATGATGAAGACGAAGAAGAGGAGGAAGTGCCTGCGCCGGAGACGGCACGAGGCTGTAACTACGGGGCATTTCAACGATGCCAGCCCCTAACTTTTGATGGTAATGGCACTACTGCTGCTGCTCACCAGTGGGTGAGGGAAATGGAAGCCGTGTTGAATATCAGCGAGTGTCGGGAGGATTAGAAGGTGAAGTTTGCCACCCACTCTTTCGTGGACTCAGCTTTGTGCTGGTGGGACAACATAGTCCAAGTTAAGGGTAGCCGGGCTATCGGAAGGATGAGATGGTCAGAGTTGAAAAGGCTGGTTATTGAGGAGTTCTGTCCTCACGGTGAGATGGATAAGGTTGAAAGGGAGTTCCTGCAGTTGGAAGCGGGGAAGATGACGCATCAGCAGTACACCACTAAATTCAACGAGATGGCACGGCTGGTGCCGGGTCAGGTGACACCTCTTTCGCGGAAGATCAAGAGGTACATTCAGGGCTTGCCGGCGGATATCCGTAGGCACATAATCGCTGCCCGACCAAGCACGTTTAGGTCGGCAGTTGATTTGGCAGGAAGACTGTATGACAAAAGGACGGTGGTGGTGGTGGCTGAAGACGGCGAGAAAGATGATGGAGACCGGAACTGGAGGGTAAGAGAACTGGACGGGGTGGTGTTCCAACGAATAATAAGCCCGCACGGGGGATCACTGTCGTGTGGTCGCACCTGGTGCGGGGTCGGATAGTTGTGTAAATTACGGGATGGAGCATTCGGGAGAATGCAAAAGGGGGCCAAATACTTGCTACAAGTGTGGGAAGCGTGGTCTTGTGGCTAGAGAATGTGGAACCGTGAGATGCTACAATTGCGGAGGAATTAGCCATATGAGTAGAAACTGTGAGAAGCCAAGGGCGGAAGGTTCGGGGGTGAAGAAGACTAGAGGAGAAGGACAGAGGGCAAACACAGCACCAACACGATGAAGAAGGAGGAGGCTGGAGCGGACTTCGACTTGACGTCACGTACGTTTCCGGTAATTTAATTTTGTGCACTTATGCCTTGAATGCGATGCTAGTAGTAGTTGAAAGAATTGATCTGCCCAAGATACATACTAAATTGATGTGGCTAGTGTAATATGATCCAAGTCGGGTCATACCCAACAACAAGCCAAACAAACACCGACAAATATTTATTTGTTGATTAGATCAAACAAATAAATATAAACACCAATTTAGAAACCGGGTTTTCTAAATCATTACTATTGTGAATGAACAAAATTATATGTATAATTTTGATCATTGAAATAAGTTGTTTTATTACTTAAATTAGTTAAGTAACAATAAACAAAAGTGTATTGAAATTTATAAAAGATAATGGGTTATGCTTTTATAAAATTAGAATGGAAGAGTGGAATTTTAGAAAATTTAATTTGAGAGGGAAACAAGAGGGGCCTTACGGCTACCCACTTGTCTTGGAACTCCCATTGTGTGGTTTTAATAACATGCAATTAAAGTCTCAAGAAGAATCTTCAACTAACACACTTTTTTATACACACAAAGCAAAAATTCCTTCACTACTCTCCTCTCTTTCTTACGGTTTTGGAGCAGCAAAGAAGGAGGATTTTCAGCTTTCAAAAGTTGGTTTTGATTGCTGAAAATTGGTGTTCAAGTATCCTAGCAATCAAGGGTGTTTGAAGAAGCTTGGGGTACAACCTCTTGAGGATTTCTTGTTTGAAGTTTCAGCCACAAATATCATCATCCTCATCTCACAATTTCGGGTTTAGGAAGCTACAAAGGTTGTAGTTTCTTAACTATCTAGTGTTCTTTTATTTGTATGTATTGTGTGTAATGATCCATGGCTTGTGGTTCTTTGTTAAAATGGTTTTAACAACTAACTTATTAACATGTTTTAAAATATAAATCCGCTGCGTTTTCATATAAACTAAGTTGTATGAGCTTTGATAAACATGTTAAAACCCCAACAATGGCATCAAGAGCCACTTATACATAAGCATACATGTATAACACTCACTAACTCACGGTTTTGTGGTGTTAAACACCACATGGCCGAGACTTAGAGGACTGTTTTGGTCATCCCCTTTTGATTTTAAAGATGTTACTTTATGCATGTAATGATCTTTAAAAATCTAGATCATAAGATGTTTGTTTGTTTGGACAAAACCCATATGTTCTTGGTTAATGTTGGCCAAGAAAATGGGTTAAAAAGGGGCTGCCAAAAACGTGACTTAATAGTATGTTTGAATATGTTGTTGTTGATTATGCATAACAAAGCCTAGACCATTTGGATTGAATGATTGGTTGTCATGTTATATTCATTTGGGCATGTAATAATTTAATTTTTTGTTTCAAGTCTAGTCTTGTAATTTATTTATTCATATGGTTTGTAATAAATAGATTAGGAGTTTATCTTTACTAGAAAAATGTATTAGGATACATATCTTGTAAGGAAGCTCAAGATCAAGACTTGAAGAAAAGATGGACAAAGAGGATTCTTGAAGATATGGTTTCAAGTGGGAGTCCCTTTGGTCAACCATGTGTCATGATTCTAAACCCTTAGGACATGACCATTTGACACACTTGTTTTGGCTAAACAAGTGTGATCAACTTAGTATGCTTTGTTATGCATATATGACTTGTTTTGTTTATGTTTGGTTGAATGCATATGATGATGTTTGTTTTGAATATTTGGATGTGATTAACAAACCGTCAACTAAAACAAACAATAAACAAGTAATTGGTTCTCAAATCATTAAGCATAAATAGAATGGTTCTATAAAAGGAGTTAATGGTTTGCAAAATAAAATGGGTTTTATTTAAAAAGAACCAATAGGGTACCATATGGTTGAATGCATACAATCATATGGTACATAGGCTTTTCTAAACAAGAATTGTGAAATTGTAAATCCCTTTTGAAAACAAGTTAAACACCATCCTTTTACACAACACTTAGGTTACTTGCAAACTCTTAGTGGGATAAAGGTCACCTAACCACTTTGAGGGAACTTGTAACTTGAGGTGAGAATACCATGTTTGTGGGATAAAGGTCACCTAACCACCTATGTAGTAAACTCATATGTGCGTGTAAGTAGGACGACTTGATTTGTAAAATATATTGAATGGATCACCTAAAATATGTTTTACAAAAGGTGTTGATGGGATAAACATGCCGTTATAAACATGAGATGTTCAAACGATCCCATACCACTAGAAGTTGTAATAGGTTGCAATTGTCATTTATGGCTACCTTGTTTATTTAAATAATGGGATAAAGGTCACCTAACCAATTTTTAAATATAACGTTGGATTCTAAAAATTTTATTTATTAATAGTCTATGAGACATAAAGGGTATTGATAAATAAAATATAATTATATCAACGATTACTGATGGAACTTTGTAAAATCTTGTAGATGGCCGACGACAACAACGCTAATAACGATGTACCAAACCAAAACAACCAATCCCTAAGGGCGATCCTTCAAAGGGATTGTCTAACACCTAACAATTTCATGGATTGGTACCGCAACTTGAGAATCGTTCTCAAGCAAGAAAAGCGGGCCTACATCCTTGATGACCCCATCCCCGATGAACCTGACGAGGAAGATGTGGAAGCGTATAATGATTGGGTTAGATATGTGGAAGACTCCGTCCAAGTCTCTTGCCTAATGTTAGCAAGTATGACACCCGAACTCCAAAAGGAATATGAGCTCCATGGAGCTTATGACATGATCACTCAGTTGCGGGAAACGTTCCAGCAACAAGCTAGAGTGGAGCGCTACGAAACGGTTCAAGCGCTTAATGCATGTAGGATGGAGGAATCCCAATCAGTTTCATCTTATGTTCTTAAGATGAAAAGCCACATCGACCGCCTTCAAAGGCTGAACTGTCCCATCTCAAAAGAGTT
The DNA here is from genome assembly GCA_024085815.1 of Flaveria linearis. Taxonomy (NCBI): domain Eukaryota; kingdom Viridiplantae; phylum Streptophyta; class Magnoliopsida; order Asterales; family Asteraceae; genus Flaveria; species Flaveria linearis. The sequence continues at coordinate 93,286,273 of CM044002.1, forward strand.
GGCCACGGATTTGATTCTTAATGGCCTAACTAAAAAGTTTGAGGCATTCGTCATGAACTACAACATGAACGGATGGGACAAGAGCATAAATGAACTTCATTCTATGCTCAAATCAGCTGAGGCGGGAATGGGTAAAAGGGTTTTACCCGTTCTCACCATAAATGAAGGTGGGAGAAAGAGAAGGTCTCTAACCCCTCCTAAGGCAATTGTTGCCAAAGGAAAGGGGCATGTTGGGGGAAAGGGGAAGATGGCTGTTAGGGCGCAACCTCCGAAGCCCAAGGAGAAGAAGCAAAAGGTTGCTGTGAACGACCCATGCTTCAAATGTGGTGAGATAGGGCATTGGATGAGAAATTGTCCAGTCTATCTCAAAGAGTTGAGAGAAAAGAGGGATGCGGGGCAAACCTCAGGTATAATTTACATGATACATGTTAAGCTGAATGTTATTTCTTCTAACACATGGGTATTAGATACCGGATGTGGAACTCATATTTGTAATTTGTTGCAGGGGTTCAAAAGAAATGAGCATTATGCAAAAGGGGAAATAAGTCTCTTCATGGGCAATGGTGCAAAGGTTCACGTGGAAGCCCAAGGAGACTACATTTTAAAGCTTCCAAGTGGTTTGGAAGTTATTTTAAATAATGTATTATATGCTCCTAGTTTGACTAGGAACATAATTTCTGTTTCCCGTTTAAGACAATATGATTATGATTTCAAGTTTGTTGACAATGATATTCATGTTTCTTTGAATCATGTATTTTATTTTAAGGCTATACCTTGTAATGGTATTTATGAATTGGTTCATGAAAACGCAACATATGATAGCTCAATATACCAAGCAACCACCAAAAGACTCAAATTAGATTTGAGTGATACCTACCTTTGGCATTGTCGTCTTGGTCATATAAACAAGAAACGTATACAAACGCTTCAAAAGAATGGTCTTTTAAAAACAAATGAATGTGATTCATTTGATGTATATGAATCTTGTTTACAAGGAAAAATGACTAAGGCACCCTTTAGTGGAACTAACGAAAGGGCAAAAGATTTATTAGGTATCATACATTCGGATGTATGTGGTCCTTTTAAGCCAATGACTAGGAATGGTGAAAGATACTTCATTACCTTTACCGACGATTATAGTCGCTATGGGTATGTGTATTTATTAAAACACAAAGATGAAGCTTTTTAAATGTTCAAAATCTTCAAGAATGAAGTAGAAAATCAACTCAACAAATCAATTAAAGTTCTCCACACCGATAGAGGTGGTGAATACCTAAGTGATGTTTTTCAAGATCATCTTAGGAGTTATGGGATTGTCTCACAACTCACTCCACCTGGAACACCACAACACAATGGTGTGTCTGAGAGGAGAAATCGAATCTTATTGGATATGGTTCGATCTATGATGGCTAGAAGCACATTGCCTCTATCATTTTGGGGTTTCGCTTTGCTCTCCGCGGCCCGTATTTTGAATATGGCCCCAACCAAAAAGGTGGAAAAGACACCTTTTGAGATATGGCATGGAAGAGTTCCATCCCTATCATACTTAAGGGTCTGGGGTTGTGAGGCTTATGTTAAGACTCCCACCCCAAACAAATTAGATGTCCGATCCACCAAGTGTATCTTTGTTGGATATCCTAGAGATTCTATGGGATATTATTTCTATGATCCACTGGAACAAAAGGTGTTTGTTGCCAGAAAGGGCGAGTTCTTAGAGACAAAGTTCCTTATGGAAGGAACTAGCAGTAGAACAGTGGATCTTGAGGAGGATCAAGATTCACAGCCCGATGCACGTTTGGTTGAAACTAGCACTCAACATGAGGATGTTGAGAATGATCAAGTAGTTGATCAATACACACAAAACGTTCGCAGAAGTAGTAGAACTAGTAATCCACCTGAAAGATACGGATTTTTCATGGATGGATGCTACGTGGTAGATTCAGATAAACCAACCACATATCATGATGCAGTGTGCAATTTGGATTGTGACAAATGGCTTGAGGCCATGAACGCTGAGATGCAATCCATGTATGACAATCAAGTTTGGGAACTTGTTGTACCACCTCTTAATTCCAAAATAGTTGGAAGTAAGTGGGTTTTCAAGAAGAAAACCGATATGCATGGAAACTTGGATACTTACAAAGCTAGACTTGTAGCAAAGGGTTTCACTCAAACTCAAGGGGTTGATTATGATGAAACCTTCTCACCTGTTGCAATGCTAAAGTCTATAAGGATATTGTTTGCCATAGCTGCTCATTATGACTATGAGATTTGGCAAATGGATGTCAAAACCGCTTTCCTAAATGGATATCTTGAGGAAGATGTCTATATGGTTCAGCCTGAAGGTTTTGTCGATCCAAAACATCCTGATAAAGTATGCAAGTTAAAGAAATCAATCTATGGATTGAAGCAAGCATCGAGAAGCTGGAATCACCGTTTTGATGAGGAGATAAAGAAATTTGGCTTCATTAAAAACACTGATTAGGCTTGTGTGTATAAGAAGGCTAGTGGGAGCATAATAACCTTCCTAGTATTGTATGTTGATGACATACTACTATTTGGAAATGACATCCCAACCTTGGAAGGTGTAAAAACCTGGCTTGGAAGTTGTTTTTCCATCAAGGATCTTGGTGAAGCTGCCTATATTCTGGGAATAAAGATCTATAGGGATAGATCAAGGCTGCTGATTGGTTTGAATCAAAGTGCATACATTGACAAAATCTTGAAAAGGTTCAAGATGGAAAACTCTAAGAAAGGTACTGTACCTATTCAAAGAGGGACAATATTAAGTACGACTCAATGTCCAAGCTCGAAGGAGGAGCAAAATAGAATGAAGGCAATCCCATATGCATCTGCTATAGGATCCATCATGTATGCAATGATATGCACTAGACCGAACGTGTCATGCGCTTTAAGCATGACAAGTAGATACCAGCAAAATCCTGGTGATAGTCATTGGATGGCTGTTAAGAACATTCTGAAGTACCTAAGGAGGACCAAGGATATGTTCTTGATCTACGGGTCTGGTGAAGAGGAACTCGTAGTAAAAGGTTACACGGATGCGAGTTTCCAAACCGATCGAGATGATTCACGATCTCAATCAGGGTACATCTTTATTCTGAATGGCGGAGCTGTTTCTTGGAAAAGCTCAAAGCAAGAAGTCGTAGCATTGTCCACTACAGAGTCTGAATACGTCACCGCTTCAATGGCAGCACAGGAAGCTGCATGGCTGAAGAAATTCATAGCCGATCTAGGGGTAGTCCCTTCCATTCAGGATCTTTTGTGACAACGAGGGTGCGATTGCTCAAATCAAGGAACCTCGTACTCATCAAAAGACTCGGCACATTGAACGGAGATTCAACTACATAAGGGATGAAGTTGAAAAAGGAAAGATATGTATTCGCAAACTCCACAACTGATAAAAACATTACGGATCCACTCACAAAGCTCCTTGAAAGGGCAAAGCATGAAGGCCATGCTTGTGCCATGGGACTTAGATATTCAAGTGACTGGGTTTGATGTTGTATTTTGTATTTAGATATTGGAACTTATGTTATTTGACTTAATTATATGGTTATAATTTCATTTGTTCTTCTATTTTAGCATGTTTAAATCCGTGAATAAATAAGTTATTCTAAACGTCTGTAGTCGATCATACTTGTGGGAACAATTATGAATGTAAGACTATAATGAAATTGGATGGGTTGATATTCATAAGGTATGAATATAGAGCATGAGGTTGCTACCAAGGTTCATTGATATCTATGGGATATAGATATTGGACTGACCCACTCTCAATTATTTCTGCATGGAATCTTTGTGATTAGTCATAAGAGATATTGAGTAAAGGCGAATATCATTGTATCCTCAGACCTGAGATACATATTGGGTCTTGATATTCACCAAGTATTGTACTTTGACTTAGTACTTTGCTGTTCTGAAATATTAGCAGTACATAAGGCTGAGTTCACTTATGATATAAGGTGATTGTGAGAGACGTATGTAGCCAAGATGGAATTTGTTCCTCTTATTCGTTGAGAGTTAGATGTCTAAGGCCTATTAAAGTTAAATCATCGGAGAATGACAATTCTATGTCTCTAGGATTTAACATGACATCTGCAACAAAAGGATAGATGATTAATTCACCTAAAACATATTCAAGTAAGGTACTTGAAAGGGATGATGTTATTGAATGGCACTTAGTCATATACATTAGGGGTAGCAAACCGTTGCTAGGCGTTATTTGCTGCTTGCATCAATCTTCTATGAATCTTGTGCAAGTGGCAGATTGAAAGAATTGATCTGTCCAAGATACATATTAAATTGATGTGGCTAGTGTGATATGATCCAAGTCGGGTCATACCCAACAACAATCCAAACAAACACCGACAAATATTTATTTGTTGATTAGATCAAACAAATAAATATAAACACCAATTTAGAAACCGGGTTTTCTAAATCATTGCTATTGTGAATGAACAAAATTATATGTATAATTTTGATCATTGAAATAAGTAGTTTTATTACTTAAATTAGTTAAGTAATAATAAACAAAAGTGTATTGAATTTTATAAAAGATAATGGGTTATGCTTTTATAAAATTAGAATGGAAGAGTGGAATTTTAGAAATTTAATTTGAGAGGGAAACAAGAAGGGCCTTACGGCTACCCACTTGTCTTGGAACTCCCATTGTGTGGTTTTAATAACATGCAATTAAAGTCTCAAGAAGACTCTTCAACTAACACACTTTTTTATACACACAAAGCAAAAATTCCTTCACTACTCTCCTCTCTTTCTTACGGTTTTGGAGCAGCAAAGAAGGAGGATTTTCAGCTTTCAAAGTTGGTTTTGATTGCTGAAAATTGGTGTTCAAGTATCCTAGCAATCAAGGGTGTTTGAAGAAGCTTGGGGTACAACCTCTTGAGGATTTCTTGTTTGAAGTTTCAGCCACAAATATCATCATCCTCATCTCACAATTTCAGGTTTAGGAAGCTATAAAGGTTGTAGTTTCTTAACTATCTAGTGTTCTTTTATTTGTATGTATTGTGTGTAATGATCCATGGCTTGGGGTTCTTTGTTAAAATGGTTTTAACAACTAACTTATTAACATGTTTTAAAATATAAATCCGCTGCGTTTTCATATAAACTAAGTTGTATGAGCTTTGATAAACATGTTAAAACCCCAACAGTAGTTCGTTCCTACTGTCTTCTGTTGTGAGTTGCATGTTAGGAGAAGGAACATCGATGAGCCCTTCGGTGTAGAGATTACTATTAATGGATTCACTAGGTTACCTGATGCCCTAGAGGATGCATGATGCAATTGATAAAGTTGTGTCACCCGTTGTCTAAGGAACAGTTTCAGCCTGTGATTGGTTCATCGAATGGCAACATACGCATAGTTTCGACGTTGTAGCAAACAAGTAGAATGGTAGGTCGGAAGCAAAAGAAAAAGATAAATTTGGTTTGGGCCACCAAAGAAGCCGATTTTCCTTTCAATCACAGTGTACCTGCAAGGAACCTGAGAAAAACCGATCTCGGTGCAGTTATATTTGGAACAACACATAGCACGATTAATGAATGCCTTTCTCGTCAGTTGTTTGGTTTGCCAGAGGGTCATTATTCATACATAGAGAACATCAACCCAGGCTTGTGGTGTTTCTTTTTAATTATAGTGACCGTACTCTATATGGCATATTTGAGGCAGGTCCTGGTCAAATGGACATTGATCAGTATGCATGGGTTGCCGACGGACATAGTCAAAGATGGACCAGAAGTCGTAAGTTGATAAGCGATGTAGAGCGATAGGATTCCAGGTGAGAGACTGGGAAAGAGATGAGACAGTATTGCCCGCAAAGATTTAAAGAACAACAGGTTTCGGGGACGAAACCCGTTTAAGGGGGGTGGACTTGTAACACCCGGAAAATTCTGTTTGGAGTGTCATACGACTGGGGCATCCATACGCATGGGAGTCATGCGACTGGGGCATCCATACGCATGGGAGTCATGCGACTGGAGTCCCATACGTATGGAAGTCAGGCGACTGGAGCTCCATACGCATGGAAGTCGCACGACTGGAGCTCCATACGCATGGAAGTCGCACGACTGGAGCTCCATACACATGGAAGTCGCACGACTGGAGCTCCATACGCATGGAAGTCGCACGATTGGAGTGTTCAATCGCACGGAGATCAGGCAACTGGAGTGCCCATACGCCTGGAGCTCGGGCGACTGGACTGTAGTATTTAAGGGAAAGGGCAGCCCTTACCCTCTCCCTACACTTGCAAAATCAGCCAAAAAGAAGAGAAGAGAGAAAGAAGAGAGACAGAAGAGAATAGTGGTGGTTCGGGCTCGAAACTCGTCGAGTAACTAGTCCAAACAAAGCTCTTCATCTTCTTCTTGTTTGTGTGAGTTCTAGGACCCCTCATTTACTTGTTTTTAACCGATTTTGGGGCTGGAACACATATAAACCCGTTTTTGAAATGTGTGTGTTTGACTCATTTGGATGTGATTGTGTATAACATGTTTAGAGTGCGATTTTGGACCTGAATGTGCTTGTATGTGGTCATAGTATGTTTCCCTAAGGTTTAGAAGGGTTGATTTCGGCTTAGAATGAGTTTAGAAGGGTTTGAAGGCCGAATGTCACGGCTGCAGTTCGGGATGAACTACATTCGCCACCCAGCTAGGGCCAGGCGACTAGAGGGCCAGGCGACTGGAGGGCCAGGCGACTGGAGGGCCAGGCGACTGGAGGGCCAGGCGACTGGAGGGCCAGGCGACTGGAGGGCCAGGCGACTGGAGGGCCAATCGGCCGACTGAGAGACGACTGAGGTTCAATCGTACGACTGAGACTCAATCGTACGACTGAGGCTCAATCGCACGACTGGGAATTCAGTTGCACGACAGGTCATACGACTGAGAGTTCAGTCGCATAGGTCCATTCGCATAGCTGTTCAGTCGCACGACTGAGGGTCCAGTCGCATAGAAGCCCATTCTCATAGTGTTCATTAGCACGATAGAAAGTCCATTCGTATGATTGGGTGTTCATCCGCATGATTGCTCATCCGCGTTGGTCCAATCGCATAATGTTCAGTCGCATGGAGGCCATGCGACTGAAGGGTGCCCAATCGCCCAAGTAGGGTTGTTATGTACGAGGAGAGAGATAGTTCAATTACTGGCCTTCAGGAAAAGGGCAAGGGTAAGTAATGATGTGATAGCTCCCGTAGGTACATGTGTGATAACTGTCGAGGCTTAGAAGTTACGTTGGGCAAGATGACGAAAGTATTGCATGTATATGCATGATGTAGGTATGTTAAGTATGATGTTGCCAAGATAGATGGTGATGACTGATGACTTGTAAATGTCGGTGCCCCTTGTATTGATGTATGTTCATCTTTTCCATATGTATGTTAAGTATGATGTAGCCTATATAATGCTGATGACTGATGACTAGTAATGCCGATGTTCCTTGTGTCGATGTATGTTTATCTTTTCCGTGACTTTACGTGCTATCATGCTATGTTAATGAATGAAATGAAAGTATTAAGAAACGTTAAGTGAAAGATAATGAAAGAGGAACATGATGAATGAATGCATGCATTAATGAACGAATGAATGAAAGTAAGAAAATGCTTGCAAGCAAATGTATGGAGGTGCACACCCAATGAAGGTGTTAGCCCAACGGTGTGCGGGTTAGCTACCCCAAGGGATGCACACTGGGGTCCAATCTTTTTGGTTGACCCTATGTATGGGATCCTTGCCGCTTACCCTAGGTGACTGGATCAGCTTCGTGCACAATATTCGTGATTTTATTACCACTGGTCCAGCACCAGCACTTGTGCATAATGTTCGGGGTATAGCGCATGGCATTGATCCAGAATGAAAGAGGAAAGATAAGTGGTGCATGTACTTGCCCTAGGTGACTGGATCAGCTTTGTGCATAATGTTCGTGATTAATTACCACAGGTCCAGCACCAGCAGTAGTGCACAATGTTTGGGGTATTATACATGTCACCGAAAGTAATGAACGTACGAATGAATGCAATGAACGTATGAATGAACGTAATGCACGTACGGATGAATGTAATGAATGTATGAATGTAAGTAAGAGACGTACGAACAAAAGAAAGAGTTATGAAAGAATGTGAATGTTAACGATGAACGGTACATGAACGGAAGCTAATGAATGAATGATGAAGATAATAATAATATTATCTATGTGTACGTATGTTGTGTGATCGCACGTATGTAAGAATGATTTTAACGAAAGAAAGTATGTTTTATTATAAAACTAGAACTCACTCAGCAACACTGACTTTTTATGTGTTTCCAGTTGACAGGTAGTGTTGCTGAGGATGGCACGAGGCCGCTACTCAGATCTTTTGGGATGACATTCTTTTGAATAATGTTTTTGTGATGTAATACAACAATATGTATTTGTAATTGATGAACGTTGTATTAACTGGTAAAAGCATTTATAGTAATTTGAAAGTTTATTTACAGTTTCCGCTGCATGATTTTTTTAAGTTAATGCAAATACATGTTTTATGTGCAATGAATGACCAACTGTGAGGTGTCCGGGAACGGGGCCTTACAGTATGTGTGTGTATGTGTGTGTGTATGTGTGTGTATGTGTGTGTGTATGTGTGTGTGTATGTGTGTGTGTATGTGTTGTGTATGTGTGTGTGTATGTGTGTGTATGTGTGTGTATGTGTGTGTGTATATGTGTGTGTATATGTGTGCGTATGTGTGTGTGGTATGTGTGTGTGTATGTGTGTGTGTATGTGTGTGCGTGTATGTGTGCGTGTATGTGTGTGTATGCATGTGTGTATGCATGTGTGTATATGCATGTCTGTATGCATGTCTATATGCATGTGTGTATGGATGTGTGTATGGATGTGTGTATGTATGTGTTTATGTATGTATGTATGTATGTATGTATGTATGTATGTATGTATGTATGTATGTATGTATGTATGTATGTATGTATGTATGTATGTATGTATGTATGTACGTACGTATGTAGGTATGTATGTATGTACGTACGTATGTAGGTATGTACGTAGGTACGTACGTACGTACGTACGTACGTACGTAGGTATGTATGTATGTATGTATGTATGTATGTATGTATGTATGTATGTATGTATGTATGTATGTATGTATGTATGTATAGTCTAAGAAATAATCTAGCCATTAAATTTTTTAATCTAACACTAATGAAGGTTAAGATTCAAGTTAAGGTGAAGATCAAGTGCATGGGTATATTTGGAATATACAAATTTGTTCACTTTTTTCAAATTACCTCACTTTTTAACTTTTTCATATAATATTATTTTTTAAATAATTACACCATAAAATCAACCATTTTTTTTTCTTTAATTTAAATATAGTATTGCTATACTATTTTGAGAAAAGAAACTGAACTAAATAAAATTGTATTGTTTTATATGAAATTGTGTTGTTTTCCATAAAACAACATATTTTAAGAATTAAGCAACATATAATTTACAACAAAAAAACACCACATTTATGTGGTGAAATACTACAATATTATAAAACAATACTACTAAAAATACAAAGTTTAGTATTATGTAATGTTAAAATAATACAAAAATAACATAACAACACAAATACGTAAAACGTCATTATATTTTAAGTAGTATAAATAAGAAACAACCCAACAAAAATTAAATACAACCCAACAAACAAGCACAACAAACGTCACACCCGCAAATCCACGTGCGGGGTTTTAACGCGAGGCGATTGAACAAACCAGGATCCCAATCATTATTACTCAAAACAACACTATGTGAAACTTCTAAAACAATTCAGAGTTTGAAACTTTAAAACATGTGCAGAAGCGTTTTGTAAATAATTTAAACACAAAGTACTAAATATAAACGGCGTAAAACACATGCCCAAACCAAAGTATGTAAGTATGCAATAAGACAAATATAGGTAAATATTTGTTTAAAATATGCAAGACTCGTGTGAGGTCCTACGGCAGCTGCTAGTAACGACCTGAGAAAACATACTAAAAGTGTCAACACGATGGTTGTGAGTTGAAGAGTTTGTAATCATCATAAACAATAGTGTTAGTAAAATATAGGCAAGTGCATTTAATAGATAGCTAGTCTAATTTTATTAGTAGTAAATAATAGTGATTTCATGATCGAAGTTGACTCTGTTTGTCTTTTTGACCTCCAGTCGTATGGGTGGGACTTGACAGACCCAGTAGTACCACCCAAGATTTCACGCTAAATTCCTTAATTAATGATCCGAAAGTGTAGGGGCTTCCTTTGGTATAACACATTATGTCTTACTAAATGCATGTTATAATAGTTAAGCGTTTGAAAACAAATTATGTTTTCTCCCCCAGAATGAGAGTAAATAAAAGTGGGGCATTGAACTCACCTGATGCGCAAACGAACGATTATAAGAGCTAACGATGAGTGAAAAGACAACCTGTCAAAAGGTTATATGTGACATCCGTCCCTCTTAGATCCATTAATTAACCCAAAGCTCGTTATCTTTTGATTATGCATTTATTGTCTTCGTGCAACTAATATTTTCGTAATTATAAGAGTTGATATCGTCATTTAGTCATGAAAAATTCTAAGCGATAAAATGATTAATTTAGATAAATATTGTATAAATTACTATTATTATTATTATGTTTATTATTATTATTATTATTATTATTATTATTATTATGTATTTATATATAAGATCATACGCATAAAATCCTAACGAATCGAACTCACGACGCGGCGAATTTTAAACACACGAATATTTTTTTCCGTCACGTCATAGCTCGTGTTTATTTTTCTCTTAATTGGTTTGTTAAGGGTTACGCTATTTAAGTTTGTGTCAAATTAAAATAGAAATAAATAGTTTAGGGTTTAATATAATTATTTAGTAAACAAGAAAGAATTAATTCATAAATAGTCTAGGAGCTAAAGTGTAAATACCAAAATTTATATATCAACACTTTTAACTCTCGTCCAAAACCGATTAACCCTAAACGCCATCTTGCCGTCGCGATCAACCACCAGCCACCTCCTCTATCGTCGATCGATCTCCCCTCACAAACTCGTCTATGCCGATCTCCACCACCCCGTCATCATTAAACCGTAGGTAAACACCCAATTCTTCATTTTGTTTTGTTTTAGTTTCGGTGGTGTTCAGAATTTCCCGTGTGATAGTGGTGCGCTTGCGGGTCTCGGTAGGGTTTAGAAGTGGTGTTCGGGTTTGGTTTCATTTGTCTCTGTACTTGAATATGTGTTGGCTGCCATGTATGCGTTTGTATATATGTGTGTGTGTGTGTGTGTTCGAATGTGTATGCATATATAACATGTGTGTGAGTGTGTTGTGGGTGTGAGTGTGTGTGATTTCAAATTATATGAGTATGTCCAAATATATATGTGTGCTTAATTACAAGTGTGTGAGTTTATTTTTGTATGTGAATGTGTGTGTTAATATGTGTTCTTGTGGGTGTACGTAAAGTGTGTGCGCGTTTAGTTAGGTGTGTGCATGTGCTTATATATGTTGAGTGTGTGTGGTGTGTATATATATATGGGTTTGTGTGTGTGAGTAATATATACATGTGAATTATGTCAAATGAAATATAAATAAGTGTTAATTGGATTCCCGGGTCCTCTATGGTTATTAATTGTGGGTTGGGATCAAATGATAATGGTTGTATTTTACATAACTTACTGTCATAAAATTAAGTCATTTTTATGGGTGATAACTTGGTCATACGAAGTCCAAAATGGACTAAATTGAAATCTAAATTTAAGTTCAAAGAGTCTACTTCTCAACCCAATTAGTCTCATAAAAAACCATGAAGTTTTAAGCCCCAAACAGTTGATACAAAAGATTGGTTAAAACTGAATTTCTGACAGATTGTTTGATCCGACTTTAAAACACGTCTCTCTCTCTCAATTTTATCAAAATGATGTGATTTTCTCCAAAACTTAATTCCAAGTGTTATATTTAAAATCTGATTGGTCTCGTGTCATTTCGTTATGGTTTCGTCCCCCAAACTGATTTACAAAATTTGTGTTTAAACAATAAGATATGCTAAATACTTTATTAATTAGTAGATAGATGTTAATAATTTAACCAATTAGAATGAGCTATATGCAAATAAAGATAAACAAATAATATATGAGATAATATGATATAAATGGGTTATTGCTTTGAAATATATTTACTCGTGTTAATAATGGGAGTAATCAGATTATTTAAGTATATATATAATATGGTGTGTGTCGCGCATCGAACCCGAACCGACCCGAGACAAACTGAATGTGCTATAATGTTATTAGACGTGTTTTAAGATTTCAAGTGTTTGTATATTATAGGTGTTTGATCGTTGCTCTACTCTCATTTCTAGAAGTCCTTAATTTCCGTACTTCCGTATCAAATCAAGGTGAGTTGCGCGGCTCTGTTTTAATAGAATTATTTATGAACATCAAGGGGAAAAGTATGCTTAACCCTTTTTATGTTGTGAACATATTTACATTTTGGGTCTGTTGTGTTTATTGTTGGTAAGTTAATATATAGTACATGCATGAGTTAGCTGTGTGGTTTTTTATTCACAACTATTTAACTCTGATGTTGGAGCCGACGGACATGTATGATAGTACTATTAGGTTGACACCTCCACCCTTGTTTGTTAGTATACTAGTTGAGACTGACAATGGACACGAAAAGGCCCTAGGGTGAATATATTCTGACAAGATCTGTGTGTACGTCATTCGTTTAGTTATGAGACTCATGATTACATGTGATATTACTTACTTATAACCGTATACACTTATGTCCTATAAACTTTTACATAGCATCAAGTTTTATTCACGATTTAAACCTGCGAACTCACCAACCATTTGTTGACCTTTTTGAGTATATCTTTTCAGGTAACAATCATCGAGGATACTTAGAGTCAATGCCTTAGAGATGACCCTAAGGAATACATTTTAGACTTGCTCTGCCATTTCAAACAACTATGTTTTACCTTAATATATGATTATTGGACATGCTTACCTTTACTTGTTCCCAGGTTTGGGATTCAAATCATTTACTTGTTTGACTATGTTGTTGTGGAATTGACTAACTGCGACACAATTCTCCTTTGTGCCAAATGACGTCATGACACTTTGGTTTTCATCATTTAATGCATCTCTATTAACTATCAATGTGTTATGACGATTCCGTCCGTTACATCCTCGTGTTTCCGCTATGAGCAGGGGTGTGATAGATTGGTATCAGAGCCATTGGCTATAGAGAATTACGTGGATTATTTGACCTAAACTATAAACTAAGTACCCACATGTAGTATGCATAGTAGGATAATGTGTGTAATAATAAAATTTGAACATTCTAAGTGTATTATTAGCTATGCTTACATAGCCTATCTTAGAAGCTATATGTGATCTAACTAATAGAGAAATTTATGGGTATTGTATCATCTATTTATACCTTGACAAAGCTTTAGGTAAGCACACACTCTCATTATGTACTTGACTTATATTCGGATTGGATTGATAAGTACAACAGTAAGATTTTTCTAACGACTTAGGTTGTTAACCCAACCTTTATTCTGTGTGTCTGTCGATGACATATTTGCTATATGCGCCCTTGTTCATAATTTGTTGGGTTGAATCTTAGAAGACAGACACGCTAGCTAATACAACACCAATAGACAAGAGATGCGATGCACTCAGATCAGAAGACTACTTTATTGGATTTTGGATTATTATACACGGATTGCTTCGATTATTCCTTGATCAAGTGAATTCTTTCTCAATTGATTCCTTTGTACAATTTCAGTTAACTAACTTTTGTTTACGGAGGGTTAGTGAGGTATAGTAGGTAACAGGAGCCATTACACTGCCGTGAGATCATGTTCGATGAAGAGAGGTGCTTCTACAGGGAGAAATGGTTATAGACTGCGAGTGGCATCATGGAATGTAGGCACCCTTACTAGTAAGTTACTAGAGTTAATAGATGTGCTGAAGAGACGTAGGGTTCAGATACTCAGGAGACTAGATGGCGGGGTGGGAGAGCAAAAGAGTGCATGGTTACAAACTATGGTATTCAGGGTCATATGGTACAAAAAATGGAGTAGGTTTTCTAGTTGCTAAAGAACTTCAGGATAATGTAGTGGAGGTAAGAAGATACGATGATAGACTTATGTTGTTAAGAATAATAATAGGGCATGAGCTAGTGGCACTTGTTAGTGCGTATACACCACAACTTGGATTAGGGGAAACAGAAAGAAATAAGTTCTGGGAGACTTTAGATCACGTTATGGGAGACATACCTAGAGAAGAAAAATATGCATAGGAGGAGATTTCAATGGGCATATCGGTAAGGATAATGATCAATTCCCGTCGGTTCATGGAGGGTTTGGGTATGGTCTGAGGAATGATGCCGGGAGGGAGCTCCTTGACTTCGCTTTAGCACATGACCTAGGCATCATAAATTCGTTTTTTAAGAAAAGAGACTCGTATCTAATCACGTTTAGCAGCAGCGGGAGACACACGCAGATAGACTATCTGTAAGGCCCCGCTCCCGGGCGCCTTACGGTTGGTGGTTCATCGCACGTAAAGCATACATAATGTATATAATCATAAATAACGCAGCGGAATTAATAAAATATACATTCTCATTCATTCATAAAAGTCATTACATCATTGACATAATTACAAAATACAGCTTTCTCTGCTTTGTCTATCTTTGCTATGATTGCTGCTGGAGCATATGAACCTTTGATTACGTAGGTAATCTCGTTCATATGAATCCTCAGCAATCATAAGGTCATACAACGACCTCTATAGAAGATATTAAGTTCAAAATATAGAAATTATATTTTTATACTAAAGAATATTCCTTAAGTAATTCCGTACATCGGAACCCTTAAGGAACACTCTTGACACTCTCATGCAACATATTTTTGTTGCATGTGCTATGCACACGCACTTCCAATGCGTGGCAACATATCAAAATTAAAGGAGATTTCTTAAGTAATCCCTTTTATGGGGATCCTCAAGAAATCTCGTAATGACATGCAACGTGATGAGTTGCGTGCGTTATGGACCCACAACGCATGACGTTGCAGCATTATGAAATGGAGAATGCCATCCCAAAAGAGCTGAGTAGCCGCCTCGTGCCATCCCCAGCAACGCTACCTGCCAACTGGAAACACATAAAAAGTCAGCGTTGCTGAGTGAGTTCTAGTTTTATAATAAACATACTTTGTTCATATTAAAACCGTTATTCGTTACACGAGATCATACATCGTACATACATATAGATAATATCTTTATTATCCCGTTCGTTCTTTCGTTCGTTTATCCGTTCGTTCATTCGTTCGTTCATCGTACATCGTTATCTTTCACTTCTCGTTTAGGTCCTGTCAGGCTTTACCCACTTCATGGCACGCAGCCATGATTACTGCGGTCGAATGACAAGGACCCCGTTACATCATTTTCTTGCACATTGGATATCTTTTGTACCACTACCATCTGCTATACCCCGAACGTTATTAGCTACCGGGCCGAAGTCATTAAATGAACAGCAAACGTATGCCACGGTACTAGAGGTAAGCGTAGGGATACCATACTATGGTCAATCACTAAGAAGGACCCGTTAAACTTATCCAATGTTTGCAAGACATCTTTCGTTCGTTCGTTCATTAATGCATATATTCATCATCTTTTAATCATTCGTTCATTCATTAATACATGCATTCGTCATCGTGTTCCTCTTTCGTTATCTTTCACTTTACGTTACATAATACTTCATTCGTTCGTTCATTAATACGTAAAGCCATGGAAAGATATTCGTACATTATCATAAGGAACACACACATCATACATACATCATCATACATAGCATCATACGTACATCATCATACATAACATCATACATGCATCATCATCATCGTCATACATAACCTTGTACATACATAGCCTACATCATCAATCATCACTAGGCACTTACTCCCGTAACCTTCCCGAATCCGGGACTTACTATGCGTCGTCCTGGTGCAGTAGCACTAACTGTCCCTCCAAGACCGTGGGGACTCATACTAGGACCTTATATAACGTGCCGAGTCCACAACCATACCTTAGACGTTTGAGTGAAAATGAGAGTTGCTCAGCTGATCCATCTATTTATATGCCAGGCGTTCCCGGACCCCGAACTCGTTAAACTCGTGACCCGGAGGGTTAACTCGGTGTAATACCCCGCAACCATTTTATATTCATTAAATGGTTTTCATCCGAGCCCATCACTATCATTTGACTCGATTAGAAAATTTTCCGGGTGTTACAAGTCCACCCCCCTTATTTAGGTTTCATCCCCGAAACCTGTTACTCTTTGAACAGATGTGGGTAATGTTGTCTCATCTCTTCTTCAGTCTCCCACGTAGACTCAGATCCCTTCCTGTGCTTCCACTGTACGCGCACAAGAGGAACCACTTTCTTTCTTAGCCGTTTCTCTTTTCTATCGATGATCGCTACTGGTTGCTCCACATAGTTGAGCTGTTCGTCTACTTCGATATCCTCCAGCGGAACAACCATATCTTCATCGGCTAAACATTTCCTCAGATGAGATACGTGGAAGGTCGGGTGAATTCCACTCAGCTCATCTGGTAGCTCCAACCTATAGGCCACCTCTCCCACACGGGCAATAATTCGGAAAGGGCCTATATACCGCGGGCTCAGTTTACCCCGCTTTCGGAACCTAATAATTCCTTTCCAAGGCGAGACCTTCAACATGACTCGATCACCGACCTTGAACTCTATCGGTCTTCGCCTCTTGTCAGCATACGACTTTTGTCTGTCTTTCGCCGCCTTCATGAAGGCTTTGATCTTTTCTAACTTTTCAGTCATTGCTTCAACTACCTCGACACCACCCAGTTCCTTCTGCCCAATGTCTCCCCAACATACGGGCGTCCTACATTTCCTACCGTACAACATCTCGTAGGCGGCATACCAATGCTGGCATGATAACTGTTATTGTACGAGAATTCTGCTAACGGCAGTGATCGTCCCAACTTCCTCCAAATCGATCACGCACGCTCGAAGCATGTCTTCGAGTGTTTGGATCGTCCTCTCAGACTGACCGTCTGTCTGGGGGTGATATGTCGTGCTAATGTGTAGCCTCGTCCCTATTGCATCATGAAACCTCTTCCAAAACTTGGAGGTAAACCGGTGTCACGGTCAGACACAATAGACACCGGTACACCATGACGGGCTACAATTTCCTTGATAAATAGATCCGCCAATCTTTCAGATGAACACGTCTCGCGGATCGGTAGGAAGTGGGCACTCTTCGTCAATCGATCAACTATCACCTATATAGCATCATACCCTTTCGGGGTACGTGGTAGTTTTGTGATGAAATCCATGGTGATGTGCTCCCACTTCCACTCAGGTATATCCAACGGTTGGATCTTCCCGTACGGTTTCTGATGCTCTGCCTTGACCTGTGAACAAGTCATGCACTTACTCACATTTTCCACCACATCACGCTTCATGCCCGGCCACCAATAGTCTTTCTTCATGTCCTGGTACATCTTGGTAGCACCGGGGTGAATGGAATATCGAGTCTTATGGGCTTCATCCATGATCTTCATACGTAGATCCCCGTACCGAGGAATCCACACTCGCCCAAACCGGTCTTAACACCAAGAGTGTTCTCACCCAGTTCTGTAACTAGACCTCTCATCCTTTCGGAGTTAAGACGATCTTCCTTCAAAGCCTCGCCTTGGAACTCCTTAACCTGTGTCATCACATCAGAGGTCATAATCAGCTGATAAGCCTTCACCCGAATCGGCTCGGGCCTTTCCTTCCGGCTAAGGGCATCAGCCACCACATTGGCTTTGCCCGGGTGGTAATGGATCTCACAATCATAATCTTTTATCAGTTCTAACCACCGCCTCTGCCTCATGTTTAGATCCTTCTGCTCGAAGAAGTACTTCAAGCTCTTGTGATCTGTGAAGATGGTGCACTTCGTCCCGTATAGATAGTGCCGCCAAATCTTCAACGCGAAAACCACCGCAGCTAGTTCTAGGTCGTGCGTGGGATAATTGACTTCGTGGGTCTTCAGTTGTCGAGATGCATAGGCTATGACATTTCCGCGTTGCATCAATACGCAACCCAACCCAGAATAGGATGCATCCGAATAGACCACCAAGTCTTCATTTCCCTCGGGCAATGTCAAGACAAGAGCTTGTGTCAGTCTCGTCTTCAATTCCTCAAAAGCGTCCTCCTGTTCTCGTCCCCACACGAACTTTACATCCTTGCGAGTCAATTTTGTCAAAGGTGAGGCTATCTTGGAGAAGTCTTGAATAAATCGTCTATAGTAGCCCGCCAGCCCCAAGAAGCTACGAATCTCGGTTGGCGTCTTCGGTGACTTCCATTGCATCACGGCCTCAACCTTTGCTGGGTCCACCATTATTCCTTCTGCATTCACTACGTGACCCAGAAATTGCACCTCGCGTAACCAAAAGGCGCACTTGGAGAACTTAGCGTACAATTTCTCCCTTCTCAACATTTCCAATACTTCCCGAATATGCCCGGCATGCTCTTCTTCACTTCTCGAATAAATCAGGATATCATCGATGAATACAATCACTGATTTATCTAACATTGGTTGGCACACTCGGTTCATCAAATCCATAAAAGCAGCCGCGCATTGGTCAACCCAAAAGACATGACAAGAAATTCGTAGTGACCATAGCGCGTACGAAAGGCTGTTTTAGGGATATCCTGCTCCTTCACCTTCAGTTGATGGTACCCCGATCGAAGATCTATCCTTGAAAACCAACTGGCACCCTGAAGTTGATCAAACAAGTCATCGATCCTTGGTAAGGGGTATCTGTTCTTCACCGTCAGCTTATTCAGCTCGCGGTAGTCGATGCACATCCTCATACTACCATCCTTCTTCTTTATGAACAAGACCGGAGCACCCCAAGGTGAGATACTCGGTCTGATAAACCCCTTATCCAGCAGCTCCTGCAACTGCTCCATCAACTCTTTCATCTCCGTCGGAGCCAAGCGATATGATGCCTTTGCGACAGGTTGGGCACCCGGTATCAGGTCGATCTGGAAATCGATCTCTCGGTCAGGTGGCAATCCCGATAAGTCTTCGGGAAATACGTCTGGAAAGTCACACACCACTGGCACATCGCATAACTGTGGTGTTGGCGTCTCTACATTCTTTACATAACATACGTAGGCGCTACATCCGTGCCTCATACACTTTCCCGCCACCGCCATCGAGATCACCCTCGGAATCGTCGTAACTCGATCGCCATATATTGTCACCGGACTTCCGTCGGTCGCCGTCAGTCTAATCATCTTCTTTCGGCACACGATATTCGCTTCGTAGGTTGCTAACCAGTCCATTCCTAACACTACATCAAATCCTCCTAGAGGCATCACATGTAACTTGGCAGCAAACCTATGGCCCTCTAATTCTATGGCACAGCCTTCTATCACATTCGTAACCCTAGTGGATTTACCAATAGCGGTTTCTACGTCAAAGGACTCATCAAGGCTTTTACTCCTAACAGGCAGTTTAGCACAGAAGGTAGTAGAAATAAAACTCCTACTGGCACCCGAATCAAATAACATAGAGGCTAAAATTTGGTCTATTAGGAACGTACCGGACACAACATCAGGGTCCGTTCTAGCCTCCTCCTGCGTCATGGTGAACGCCCTAGCCTTTGCCCTCGGTGCTTCTCCTCCTGTCTTCTTCTCCCCTGAGCCCTCAGCCCTCGGCTTCTTGCAATCTCTACTCATATGACCACTTTCCCCACAGTTAAAACACTTGCCCATTCGGCAATCCTTGGCCATATGCCCAGTCCTCCCACACTTGAAACAGATGTTGGATCCCCACTTACACTCCCCCGAGTGCTCTTTCCCACACTGTCCACACTTCTTTAACCCTGCTCCCTTCGTGACCACTCGGCGGTCGTCTACCCTTGCCTTCTTGTTACTTGTCGAGGTATCACCTCGACCAAACCTCTTTCCCTGCCAACCCTTCTCGCCACCTCCTTTCTTACCGCCCTCAGCCTTCACCAACGCAGCTCGCTCATCGTACAATCTTCCCGCCAAATCCACCGCCGACCTGAAAGTACTTGGTCGAGCAGAAATCAAATGCCAACGTATTTCGGCTGGCAACCCCTGAATATACCGGTTAATCTTTCGAGACACCGGCGTCACCTGCTCTGGGACCAATCGCGCCATATCGTTGAACTTGGCAGTGTATTGTTGGCGGGTCATCGTCCCTGCCTCCAACTGCAGAAACTCTCTCTCAACTCGGTCCACCTCCCGACGAGGACTGAACTCCTCGATCACCATTCTCTTCAACTCAGACCACTTCATTTTCCCAATGGCCCTGCTACCCTCAGCCTGGACAATATTGTCCCACCAGCGCAATGCCGTCCCCGTAAATGAATGGGTAGCAAACTTCACCTTTTTATCTTCCTGGCAGTCACTGATATCGAGGACCGCCTCCATCTCTCTCACCCATTGGTGAGCATCGGCAGCTGTACCAGAACCATCAAAAGTCGGGGGCTTGCACCTCATGAATGCCCCGTAGTTACAACCCCGTGTTGTCTCACGCTCGGCCTCCTCCTCCTCCTCTTCATCATCAGAAAGAACCGTTTTCGGCCCTTGTTGCTGCTGCCGCCTCCCTGAGGCTCGATTCCTCCCTCGCCTCTCATCTTCGCGCACAGCTTTTATCACCTCGGTCACTACCGAGGTAAGATCGTCTGCATGACTTGGTGCACCTCCTCGACCACTGCCTCTTTCACCGAGGCCCTAAAATCATCACTCTCATCCACTCCCCCGAGGGAGTAGTATTAGGTTCTTTAGGAACCTTCTTCTCTTGTCTAGGCCTTCCTCTTGTGGCTCGTGGTTCCGCACCACTTCCGCCACTGCCTCCACCAAGTGGGGCTTTAGATGATCTACCACCGACCATCTTCTATCTCACACTGAAAGGTTCAAATACCAACACGGTCATTCAAGGAAATAGCTCAGTTTATGTTAAGTACAGTAAGTTGCTAATTACAGTGGCCAGTTGTGATTAGTCACTTACTCTACTCTTCGCACCCCAAGCATTACCCTTACTGACTACATCAGTATCTAAATCTAACAGCACACATAAACCACATTACACGCGCACATAACTTTGATTATCATTAAGAAAATACCTGATGGCACGCAGCTACTCAGATGGCATTCATCCCCTTTCTATCCCATTTCTCAGTTTAAGTTTTAGGTTTATTTTGAAAATTTACCCATTTTACTTAAACTTTTGCTCTGATACCAACTTGTAAGGCCCCGCTCCCGGGCGCCTTACGGTTGGTGGTTCATCGCACGTAAAGCATACATAATGTATATAATCATAAAATAACGCAGCGGAATTAATAAAATATACATTCTCATTCATTCATAAAAGTCATTACATCATTGACATAATTACAAAATACAGCTTTCTCTGCTTTGTCTATCTTCGCTATGATTGCTGCTGGAGCATATGAAACCTTTGATTACATAGGTAATCTCGTTCATATGAATCCTCAGCAATCATAAGGTCATACAACGACCTCTATAGAAGATATTAAGTTCAAAAATATAGAAATTATATTTTTATACTAAAGAATATTCCTTAAGTAATTCTGTACATCGGAACCCTTAAGGAACACTCTTGACACTCTCATGCAACATATTTTGTTGCATGTGCTATGCACACGCACTTCCAATGCGTGGTAGCATTATCAAAATTAAAGGAGATTTCTTAAGTAATCCCTTTTATGGGGATCCTCAAGAAATCTCGTAATGACATGCAACGTGATGAGTTGCGTGCGTTATGGACCCACAACGCATGACGTTGCAGCATTATCAAATGGAGAATGCCATCCCAAAAGAGCTGAGTAGCCGCCTCGTGCCATCCCCAGCAACGCTACCTGCCAACTGGAAACACATAAAAAGTCAGCGTTGCTGAGTGAGTTCTAGTTTTATAATAAACATACTTTGTTCATATTAAAACCGTTATTCGTTACACGTGATCATACATCGTACATACATATAGATAATATCTTTATTATCCGTTCGTTCTTTCGTTCGTTTATCCGTTCGTTCATTCGTTCGTTCATCATACATCGTTATCTTTCACTTCTCGTTTAGGTCCTGTCAGGCTTTACCCACTTCATGGCACGCAGCCATGATTACTATGGTCGAATGACAAGGACCCCGTTACATCATTTTCTTGCACATTGGATATCTTTTGTACCACTACCATCTGCTATACCCCGAACGTTATTAGCTACCGGGCCGAAGTCATTAAATGAACAGCAAAACGTATGCCACGGTACTAGAGGTAAGCGGTAGGGATACCATACATATGGTCAATCACTAAGAAGGACCTTTTAAACTTATCCAATGTTTGCAAGACATCTTTCGTTCGTTCGTTCACTAATGCATGTATTCATCATCTTTTAATCATTCGTTCATTCATTAATACATGCATTCGTCATCGTGTTCCTCTTTCGTTATCTTTCACTTTACGTTACATAATACTTCATTCGTTCGTTCATTAATACGTAAAGCCATGGAAAGATATTCGTACATTATCATAAGGAACACACACATCATACATACATCATCATACATAGCATCATACGTACATCATCATACATAACATCATACATGCATCATCATCATCGTCATACATAACCTTGTACATACATAGCCTACATCATCAATCATCACTAGGCACTTACTCCCGTAACTTTCCCGAATCCGGGACTTACTATGCGTCGTCCTGGTGCAGTAGCACTAACTGTCCCTCCAAGACCGTGGGGACTCATACTAGGACCTTATATAACGTGCCGAGTCCACAACCATACCTTAGACGTATAACACAACATTATACCCAAATGGGTCATACATACATACGTTAGTAAACAGGTTTATATGTGTTCCAGCCCCAAAAATCATTTAAAATCAGTAAATGAGGGGTCCTAGAACTCACGTGTGCTTGACAAGCAGCTTCTTAATCAAGCCTTAAAGTCGCGGGTCACACTACACTGCCTGCAGATAAGTTAACACTCAAAAGAGTTAATTTCTGCCTAATTTCGCTGCTAAGTTCGCAGGTAGTTTCGCCCGTAATTTCGCCAGCAGTTTCGCTGGGCAAATCAGCAGTTTCGCTGCTAGTTTCGCCGGGCAGCATTCTGCCAGTTTCGCTGGACAGATTCGCTACCTCGAGCGCCCAACTTTCGTTGGAATTCCCTAGTTTCGCAATATCTAAGGTCAACCTGGGCATTGGCATAGTCATCGGCGAAACTATAGTTTCGCTCAGGCAAATATGTAGTTTTGCTGCAGCGAAACTGTAACTTCGCTGTAAATTCTTCCAGTTTCGCTGGACGAACTTATAGTTTCGCTGGTCGAGACCTTAATTTCGCAGAACGAGCTGAAATTTACGAATCAGCTCGTTTCAGCCCAAAAATCCAATCCTTTCCACCCAAACCCTTGGATTATCGTCCAGGAAGCTATATCTAAGCTCATTACACGTTTTCTTACTCTAAAACGTGCGTTTTGGGGCGATTTTTGCCACTTTAAAACCCAAAAACCCCAAACTCGGGTTTTTCACCAAATGCAGCAATTTAGATGCGTTTCTTACCTTGATTCTTGTAGTTTAGGAGTCCACAAACACCAGCCTTCGATTCTTGACCACCCGAGCTTTAATCCGGCACTTTCTCTCTCTACACTTTCTCTCTCTACACTTTCTCTCTCTAGAATGGACGTTTGAGTGAAAATGAGAGTTGCTCAGCTGATCCATCTATTTATATGCCAGGCGTTCCCGGGACCCCGAACTCGTTAAACTCGTGACCCGGAGGGTTAACTCGGTGTAATACCCGCAACCATTTTATATTCATTAAATGGTTTTCATCCGAGCCCATCACTATCATTTGACTTGATTAGAAAATTTTCCGGGTGTTACACTATCTGCTGATGAGGGGAGAAGACCGTAACTCTTGGAAGGACTGTAAGGCAATCCCGGGAGAGACAGTAGTCACTCAACATCATATGTTGGTGGCTGATCTACGCGTGAAGAGAGCAATAGTCCAACCAACTAAGAGAACTAGACCGAAGATCAGATGGGGCCAGCTCAAAGATGAAAAGATTACCATCTTTAGAGATAAGGTCATACCAATGATCCAAACTGGGCTACAGGAAGACGCAAACCAAATGTGGGAGGATATGGCAACTACAGTTATTCAAGCAGCTAAAGAAACTCTTGGACTTGCAAAAAATAGGCCAGTAGGTCAAAAGGAAGCCTGGTGGTGGAACGAAAATGTACAGGAGAAGGTAAGAATTAAACAACAAAGTTTTAGAGACCTTTTACATTGTAATAATGATGAAAAACGAGCAGAGCTAAAGGATAAATACAATGAGGCTAAGCGAGAGGCGAAAAATCTATGTCAGAGGCAAAGAACACAGTGTAACACCCGGAAAATTCGGTTTGGAGTGTCATGCGACTGGGGCGTCCATACGCATGGAGGTCATGTGACTGGAGTCCCATACGCATTTAGGTCATGCGACTGGAGCTCCATACGCATGGAAGTCGCACGACTGGGGTGTCCAATCGCATGGAGCTCATGCGACTGAAGGTTCAGTCGCATGGGGACTCGGGCGACTGGACAGTAGTATTTAAGGGAGAGGGCAGCCCGTACCCTCTCCCCACACTTGTAAAATCAGCCACAAAGAAGGGCAGAGAGAAAGAAGAGAGAAAGAAGAGAAAAGGGGTGGTTCGGGCTCGGAATTCGTTGTGTGGCGAGTCAAAACGAAGCTCTAATCGAGGAGGCTGCTAAGGTGAGTTCTAGGACCCCTAATTTACTTGTTTTCAACCGATTTTTCGGGCTGGAACACATCTGAAAACTATTTTCGGGTTTTTGGGTGTTTAACCCGTGTATGTATGTATGTGTATGTGCATGGTGCGTTTAGGGCTTGATTTCGGGCTTGGATAGGATTGAATAAGGTCGAGGTATGTTCCCCTAAGGTTTAGAAGGGTTGATTTAGGCTTAAACGAAGTTTGGAAGGGTTTGAAGGCCGTATGTCGCGGCTATAGTTCGGGATGAACTGCGCTCGCTGTCCAGCTAGGGCTAGGCGACTGGAGGGCCAATCGCACGACTGAGGGAAGACTGAGGTTCAATCGTACGAATGAAGCTCAATCACACGACTGGAGGTCCAGTCGTATAGGTGCTCAGTCGCACAGATGTCCACTCGCACGACAGAGAGCTCAGTCGCATAGGTCCATTCGCATGGCTGTCCAATCGCACGACTGAGGGTTCAGTCGCATAGGAGCCCATTCGCATAGTGTCCATTCGTACGATTAGGTGTTCATTCGCATGGATGCTCATCCGCATGGGTCCAATCGCATAGTGTTCAGTCGCATGGAGGCCATGCGACTGAAGGGTGCCCAATCGCCCAAGTAGGGCTGTTGTGAACGAGGAGAGATATAGTTCAATTACTGGCCTTCGGGAAAAGAGTAAGGGTAAGTAATGATGTGATAGCTCTCGTAGGTACATGCGTGATAACTATCGAGGCTTAGAAGTTACGTTGGGCACGATGACGATAGTATTGCATGTATATGCTTGATGTTTGTACGTTAAGTATGATGTAGCCCTGTATGATGGTAATGACTGATGACTTGTAAATGTCGATGTCCCTTGTGTCGATGTATGTTTATCTTTTCCGTGGCTTTACGTGTTATGATTAATAACTGTAATGAAAGTATTATGTAACGTAAACTGAAAGATAACAAAAGAGGAACATGATGAACGAATGCATGTATTAACGAACGAATGAATGAACGTAAAGCTAGTGAGCGTATGTATGAGGTGAGCGACTCTCTGTCGCAACAGACTCGAATGAGATCTTTGTCGCGTATCCCGGTACTGTGTCGGTCTTCGGACATGAGTCGGGGTTTGTTAATCAGGCCCCGGCACAGTATCAGTCTTCGGACATGATTCGGGGGTATTGCATGAGATGAGATAGTGAGGTGAGCAACTTTGTATTGCAAAAGACTCGGATAGAGTTCAATCCAGGTGATTGACTCAAACGGGATCTTTGTCGCGTATCCCGGTGTTGTGTCAGTCTTCGGACATGAGTCGGGGGTTTGTGAGCAGGCCCCGGCACAGCATCAGCTTTCGAGCATGAGTCGGGGATATTGCATGAGACAGGATCTAAGTGGATGAGTAGAGGATCGCATGCTCCGGTACTGTGTCAGTCTTCGACATGAGTCGGGGGTTTATGTACAGGCCCCGGCACAGTATCAGTCTTCGGACATGAGTCAGGAGTAGTGCGTGAGAGTGAGATGAGACGAATGAGGAATGGATCGCGTGCTCCGGTACTATGTCAATCTTCGGACATGAGTCGGGGGTTTGTGTACAGGCCCCGGCACATTATCAGTCTTCGGACATGAGTCGAGAGTATCGCGTGAGTTGATGAATGAGAGAGATAATTGTGAAAGAAACAAAGTATGAAGCGAACGAAAGATAATGAACGTAATGAAAGCAAAAGAACGAACGAATGAAAATAATGAATGGGAGGAACATAGTGATAACGTATGGAACGGGATCCTTGTCGCTCGACCTCAGTAATCATGGCTGTGTGCCATGAAGAGGGTAAAGTGTGACCGGATCCAGATAGAACTAAAAGACAGAGAATGAATGGAAGTTAAAGATAAAGAATGAATGAGAGAAAAAGATAATAATGATGTTACCTATGTGTATGTACGTATGATGTGTGATCGCATGTATGTAAGAACGATTTTAAAGAAAGAAAGTATGTTTTATTATAAAACTAGAACTCACTCAGCAACGCTGACTTTTGATCTGTTTCCAGTTGGCAGGTATGTTGCTGAGGATGGCACGAGGCGACTACTCAGTTCCTTTGGGATGGCATCCATTGTTATAATGCTTTTATAATGAAATGATCTTATGTAACGAACTGTAATAATATTTTTGTATGAGCAAAGATGAGAATGGGGAACCTGCCACTAGAGGTCCCTGTCTACGACTATTTTGTAAGATCATTTTGTTGAAATGAAAAGAATGTTTTAATGTTTCCGCTGCAATGTTTTTATGAAGAACGATAAAGAATTTATGTTTTATGTGCGATGAATGACCAGCTGTGAGGTACCCGGGAACGGGGCCTTACACACAGCGTACGAGAGAATGTATAAGCGATTAGAGACGAAAGAAGGAGAAAATGGCATGTTTAAGATTGCCAGAGCAAGAGAAAGTAGAAGACAGGACCTGAGAATGGTGAAGTTTATAAAGGCTGCCGATGGAAAGGTCTTGGTGAAGGAGAACGACATCAAGGTGAGATGGAAAACCTGCTTCGATAACCTTTTCAAAGGAAGGAACCCTAACCAATAAACTGTGATCAATAAAACAACTCAACCAAACCAACAAAACAAGTGTTATTGTAGAAGCATTACAGTCGATGAAGTTATGAAAGCGCTGAAGAAAAAGGGAGGGCTAAGGCGGTGGGGCCAGACAACATACCGACTGAAGTATGGAAGTGCCTAGGAGATGAGGGCCTAAAATGGCTAACAGACTTATTCAACATTATCTTCAAAACCGGTAGGATGCCAGAGCAATGGAGAGGCAGTGTCATAGTTCCCATATATAAGAAAAAAGGAGATGTCCAATGTTGTGCAAATTACATGGGAATAAAGCTATTGAGTCACACTATGAAACTATGGGAAAGAGTTATTAACATGAGAATTAGATGAGAGACTCAAATAGCGGTAAATCAATTTGGATTTATACCAGGACGCTCTACAACAGAAGCCATACACGTCATAAGAAGGATAATGGAGAAATATAAAGAAAAGAAAAGGGACCTCCATATGGTATTCATTGACCTAAAAAAAGCATATGACAGTATGCCACATCAACTCATTTGGGAAAGTCTACGACTTAGAAGGGTACCAGAGAGGTATATCAAAATAATAATGGATATGTATGAAGGGGCAAAAACGTGTGTGCGAGTACCAGTCGGAGACACAGACTTTTTCCCGGTGTAAGTGGGACTACACCAAGGATCGGCATTGAGCCCATTTCTCTTCACAATAGTGTTGGACGAGATCACCAAGTCTATACAAGAGCCAGTCCCGTGGTGCATGCTGTTTGCGGATAATATTGTCTTAATATCAGAATCTAAAACGGTGCTTAACGAGAGGTTAGAACAGTGGAGAGCAGCACTAGAGCGCAGAGGCTTAAGGATAAGTCGCTCTAAGATGGAATACATGCTTTGTAACTTTAGTGGCGAGGCTAAAGAAGACACCCAAATCAATATCTAGGGCATGATGGTACCACAGATGTCTAGGTTCAAATACCTAGGCTCATACGTACAAGATGACGGAGAGATACACAGCGATGTAGCTCACCGTGTGCAATCAAGATAGTACAAATGGAGAGCAGCATCAGGGATCCTGTGTGATAAGAGGTTCCCAGTAAAGCTAAAGGGAAAACTATACAGAGTGGCAGTACGTCCAGCCATGTTATACGAAACAGACTGTTGGGCCATAAAGAAATTGCACCAGAGACAAATAGAGGTTGCGGAAATATGAATGCTGAGGTGGATGTGTGGACACATAAGATTGGATCGAATAAGAAACGACGTGTTTTGACAGAAGCTACAGGTGGCTTGTATCACAGATAAAAGACGAGAGAGAAGATTAAGATGGTTTGGGCACGTAAAGCGGAGGCCGATGGTAGCACCCGTTAGAGCAGTAGGGAACATCAACATAGAGGGTAAGAGGAGTAGAGGTAGACCTAGGTTGACTTGGGGCGAGATAATTAGGCGAGATATGGTAGAATTGCACCTCTCTGAGCACATGATCGAGGATAGGAGTGCGTGGAGGCGTAGAATTAAAATTAAGGACTTTTAGCGGGATCTGTGGATAGGAAGGGTAGACATACACTTTTTGCGGGACCACTGTTTTCCTCATTCTGCCCTTATACGCGATTCTTGCCGCTTATTTGATGTACGTACGTCCTAAGTATTTATGTGTTTGATATCTGTGTGTTGTATGCCGTTTATTATGATTGCTATTGTTATTGATCTTGTTAGTGAGCCGAGGGTCTCTTCAGAAGCGGTCTCTCTATCTCCCAAGATAGAGGAAAGACTAGCCTCCATCTACCCCGCCCAGACCCTGCACTTGAGTGGGATTTACTGGGTATGTTTGTTTGTTTGTTTAACTTTTGTTTAGTAACCATATCTTTGATATTCCAATCATGAATAATACTTTGTACTTGATAAGATATGTTAGCTCAGAAGGGATGAGATGGGGTGACCATGAAAAACAAATTACTATTATGGGTGAATTAATGGCAAACATGAGATAACGGTCATGGTTAGTACAAATATTTCATTCTATATCTTGGCACACTTGAGTCTCAGTCTTTATAAGACTTCATTAATGGCAAACATCTTTAACCTTTACTGTTACGTAAGTTCTAATCTACCTTGAGCCTTCATGGGATTAATATATTGATATTAGTCTTAGTCTCTATGATAAGTTGCTATTTTTACCATTTCAGAAATTATGCAATTAACTATTTGTTTGAAATGGATATGGTCTTTAGAGAGTTATAGAAGAGTGAAGCTACACCCTGCACATGTATTACCCTGTTCAGTGGATTAATCTTAAAACTTGGAGCATTAGTAGTTGAACATTCTAGCATTATGCCTTGATGGAGTAATCGGATTTTATGTAACCAGTTTAAGCACTGTCCTCAGTATATTGTGGATGTGGTAGGAACGTTGCGTGGAACCCTATATATAAGCATCACCGATATACTAAGAATGTGCTTGAACTGGGCTATGTGATGATCTTGATTAATTGGAGTATGAAATGGTGGAAATGATAAGGTAATAGGAATGGTTGTACACATAAGAGATTCTTGACATGATAGTCAAAATGGTATGATAAGAAAAGGGAAACAGTACGCCTGACCCGTTGGAATGAAAAAATAGAAACTATAATGCGTATTAATAACTATGCTGAAAAATAGAAGATAAAGTATATTTCTTACTCAATAGTGGGTAAAGCACTGGCATGATAGAATGCCTAAGCTTATGTCAGAGTTAGTAAGGCTGTGATAGCCATGTCTTGAGATAAGTTTAAAGCTTTGGTGACCGAGGACTTTCTCCAGATGAGTGGGATGCAAAAGTTAAAGTTGGAATTATGGAATCGTTTAATGATGGCGTCAGGTGATGCTCCCTATACAGATAGTCTCCATGAGTTGGCAAAGCTAGCGTCACACCTTGTGGCACTTGGCCAAAAAGGATTGAAATGGACATTGGAAAAAATCCGGTGAGTAGTAAAAAGAAGTTAGAGAGTCTAACAAGCAAGCTAGTGGTAAGGTAGACAAGAAAACCTAAATGTCGTTATGGGCACGTATCTTATCATCAATCAATACACATCTATTGGATACTGGGATAGAAGATAGCTTCGATTTTTCCGAATTCACTCCTTCAATTGACATGAACCCCTGTTTCTTAGAAATTAGTTAGTCGGTTGATATGGCAATAGTAATAATTAGAGGTTGTAAAGAAGTACAAGAAGATCATGTCTTTGACATAGACTTACTACCGTATGAATTGATTATTAAAGCATGAAACTGAGATAGTCCATAGGAGAAGGTGGTACGTAATTCTCTATCAAATGGAGAGGTGCTTAAGATTCAAGGAAAACGACCTGGAAGGGATTTAAGACTTATTTCTTGCATGAAGATTTGTTGATGCCTAAGGAAGAGTGTTACTTATTTCTAGCACATGTAGTAGAAAGAAAACAAAAGAAAGAATGTCAAAAGATATTTCAATTGTATGAGATTTTCCATAGGATTTTTCTAATAACTTATCAAGATCACCCCCTCCTCGTGAGGTAGAATTCCAAAATGATTAATCCTGTTACAAGACACCCTATCGGTTAGCACCATCAAAATACAAGAATTATCAAGTCAATTACAAGAGATCTTGGATGAAAATTGTATTTGACCTAGTAATACATTGTAGGGAGCATCAACCTTGTTGGTTAAAGTAAAGGATGGGTTGTTCCAGTTCTGCATAGATTGTCGAAAGTTAAACAAGTTGACTATCAAAAACCGATACCCTCTTCCTCCCCTCCCCCTTGAATTATGATCGATTTGATCAATTGCATGTAGGGAGCAACATAATTCTTAAAGATCAATCTCCAAACAGATTATTTGTAATTGAGGGCTTAAGAAGACTATGTAAGAAGAAAACCTTTAGAACTCGTCATGGAAAATTACGAGTTCTGAATTATGTTGTTTGGTTTGACAGCCGCTCACGCAAAATTTATAGATTTAATGAAACAAGTATATAAATCGTATCAGGATAAGCTTGTGATTGTATCTACAGATGATATCGTCATCCATTCGTGAATAAAAAAAGAAAACGAGAAATCCCTGATGGTGATTCTGAAGTCGTGGGAGAAGAGAAACACTATCCTGAATTCTCTAATTGAAAAAAAAACTGGATTCTATGAGTTAAATATTCTTGGTCATGTAGTTAAAGAGGAGCAAATTCACATTGACCCGTGTAAGCTTGAAGCGTTCAAGATGTGGACCACACCTAAGATGCCTTTGGAAATTCGATAGTCATTAGGATTGGCTGGGTACTAATGACGGTTTATTGTGAATTTCTTAAAGACTGCCCAACCATGGATGAGGTTAACCTAAAATCATAAGAAATTTCATTGGGGTACAAGCAGGAAGAGGGTTTTCAAACATAAAAGAACAAGATGTGTAACGTGAAGATATTGAGTCTTCTGAATGAGTCAAATAATTATGGCATTCTGTGACGAGTTTTATAAAGGACTAGGTTGCGTTTTGATGCAAAAGGCAAGGTAATCTCTTATGCTTCTTGACAACTTAAAAATCATAAGAAGAATTATACAACGCATGATTTAGAATTGGGTGTTGTATTATTCGCACTTAAGATTTGGAGGCACTGTTTGTACAGATTTAAGTGTGTTATTTATACCAATAATAACAGCCTTCAACATATCTTTGATTAAAAGTAACTGAACATGCGTTAGAGATGATGGGTTGAACTTCTTAGGGATTATGACTGTGAGATCCGATATCATCCATAGTGGGCGAGTATGGTGGCTGATACGTTGAGCAGGAAGGATCATGATAAACCTTTACGTGCACTAGCCTTGGGAATGTCCATTTAATCAAATCTAAAACTCAAATCCTGATAGTGAAGGGTGAGACACTGAAAGAAGAGAATATTACTAGTGAAGAGTTTTGTGGTTTCGAACATATGAATTGTAAGGAAGATGGCATACGAAATTTTGTGGATCGCATATAGGGGTACCTAAGTGGGGAAGTCTTCAAACCCTAGTTATGAACAAGGCATACATATCGAAATACTCAATGCATTCTGGCACAGACAAGAAGTACCAAGATCTTAAGGAGTTGTATTGGTGGCCAGGTATGAAGAAATACATTATGACATATGTAAGTGAATGTCTGACTTGTTTCAAAGTTAAGGCCGAATACCATAAACCATGGGGACCATTGCAATAAATGGAAATTCCTGAATGGAAATAGGAAAATATAGCGATGGATTTCATTACTAAATTTTTAGAATCAATAACAGAAATGATTCGATTTCGGTCATAGTGGATCGAATGACGGAATCCACTCATTTCTTATCGATTCACGAGGATTATAAGATGGAAAAGCTAGGGAGATTATATGTAAATGAGATCATGGCTAGGCATGGAGTGCCCGTGTCCATCATATCAGATTGTGATAGTTGATTTACATCGTCATTTTGGTAGACCCTACACAAGCCGATGGGCACTCAATTAGATTTAAGCACCGCTTATTATCCATAAATGGATGGTCAAAGTGAACGTACGATACATACGCTCAAAGACATTCTTAGGACATGTGTAATTGACTTAGTGGAAGTTGGGATACTCTTTTGCCGTTAGTGGAGTTCTCTTATAACAATGATTATCATAAGAGCATTGGGTGTGCTCTATTTGGGGCGTTATCTGGAAGGAAGTGTAGGTCGCCAGTATGTTGGTCGGAGGTTGGTGAAAGCCAATTGACCGGTCCTGAGATTATTCAGGAAATGACATATAAGATATTCCAGATCAAAGATAGACCTAAGGTAGCCAGAGACCACTCGGAAAGTTATGTTGATAATCATAAGAAACCTTTAGAATTCTGTGTGGGAGTTGCGACTTGTACAAGTCTCTCCCTGGAAAGGTATTGTGCGATTCAAAAGAAAAGAAATTAGCTTCGATGTATGTAGGACCATTCAAGATCATCGAAAGGATTGTCTAGTGGCTTATCGACTAAAGTTACCTCAAAAGTTGGGTGGTGTGTATGATACGTTTCATGTATCGAATCTTATGAAGTGTTTGGCTGGTGTTTCTCTTCATGTACCAATCAAAGAAATTTGATTATGCTGAGAAACTCCATTTGTAAAGAAACCAATAGAGACTATGGATAGAGAAGTTAAGTAGTTGATGCATAGTAAGATTTAAGTTGTTAGGGTTCAATGGAACTCTAGGTGAAGCCCTCGGTTTACTCGGGAGCCATCATATAAAACTTAAAATCTGTAACTGTTTGTAGATAGAGCTTTAGTATCTAACTCCAGTTGAATTTCAAGACAAAATTCTCTCAACTGAGTGATAATATAACATCCGTCCCTCTTAGATCCATTAATTAACCCAAAGCTTGTTATCTTTTGATTATGCATTTATTGTCTTCGTGCAACTAATATGTTCGTAATTATAAGAGTTGATATCGTCATTAAGTCGTGAAAAATTCTTATCCAGGTCTGACCCAAATTGAGCAAGGGAAGCGATAAAATTATTAATTTAGATAAATATGTATAAATTACTATTATTACTATTATGTTTATTATTATTATTATTATTATTATTATTATTATTATTATTACTATTATTTTATTATTATTAGTATTATTATTATTATTATTATGTATTTATATATAAGATCATACGCATAAAACCCAACGAATCGAACTCACGACACCGCGAATTTTAAACACACGAATATTTTTTCCGTCACGTCATAGCTCGTGTTTATTTTTCTCTTAATTGGTTTGTTAAGGGTTATGCTATTTAAGTTTGTGTCAAATTAAAATAGAAATAAATAGTTGAGGGTTTAATATAATTATTTAGTAAAAAAGAAGGAATTAATTCATAAATAGTCCAGGGGCTAAAGTGCAAATACCAAAATTTATATATCAACACTTTTAACTCTCGTCCAAAACCGATTAACCCTAAACGCCACCTTGCCGTCGCGATCAACCACCAGCCACCTCCTCTGTCGTCGATCGATCTCCCCTCACAAACTCGTCTATGCCGATCTCCACCACCCCATCATCATCAAACCGTAGGTAAACACCCAATTCTTCCTTTTGTTTTGTTTTAGTTTCGGTCGTGTTCAGAATTTCCCGTGTGACAGTGGTGCGCTTGTGGGTCTCGGGAGGGTTTAGCAGTGGTGTGCGGGTTTTGTTTCATTTGTCGTTGTACTTGAATGTGTGTTGGCTGCCATGTATGTGTTTGTATATGTGTGTGTGTGTGTTCGAGTGTGTGTATGCATATATAACATGTGTGTGTGAGTGTGTTGTGGGTGTGAGTGTGTGTGATTTCAATTTATATGAGTATGTCCAAATATATGTGTGCTTAATTATAAGTGTGTGAGTTTATTTTTGTATGTGAATGTGTGTGTTAATATGTGTTTTGTGGGTGTACGTAAAGTGTGTGTGTTTAGTTAGGTGTGTGCATGTGCTTATATATGTTGAGTGTGTGTTAGTGTATGTGTGTGTATATATATGTGTGTGTTTATGTGTGTAAGCAATATATACATGTGAATTATGTCAAATGGAACATAAAATAAGTGTTAATTGGATTCCCGGGTCCTCTATGGTTATTAATTGTGTGGTTGGGACCAAATGATAATGGTTGTATTTTACATAACTTGCTATCATAAAATTGAGTCATTTTATGGGTGATAACTTGGTCATACGAAGTCTAAAATGGACTAAATTGAAATCTAAAATTAAGTTCAAAGAGTCTACTTTCAACCCAATTAGTCTCGTCAAAAAACATGAAGTTTTAAGCCCCGAACAGTTGATACAAAAAGATTGGTTAAAACTGAATTTCTGACAGATTGTTTGATCCGACTTTAAAAACACCTCTCTCTCTCAGTTTTTATCAAAATGATGTGATTTTCTCTAGAAACTTAATTCCAAGTGTTATTTTTAAAATCTGATTGGTCTCGTATCATTTCGTTATCGTTTCGTCCCCCAAATTGATTTTATAAAATCTTGTGTTTAAACAATAAGATATGCTAAATACTTTATTAATTAGTAGATTGATGTAAATAATTTAACCAATTAGAATGAGCTATATGCAAATAAAGATAAATAAATAATATATGAGATAATATGATATAAATGGGTTATTGCTTTGAAATATATTTACTCGTATTTAATAATGGGAGTAATCAGATTATTTAAGTATATATATAAATATGGTGTGTGTCGCGCGTCGAATCCGAACCGACCCGAGACAAACTGAATGTGCTATAATGTTATTAGACATGTTTTAAGATTCAAGTATTTGTATATTATAGGTGTTTGATTGTTGGTATGCTCTCATTTCTAGAAGTCCTTAATTTCCTTACTTTCGTATCAAATCAGGGTGAGTTGCGCGGCCCCGTTTTAATAGAATTATTATGAACATCAAGGGGGAAAAGTATGTTTAACCCTTTTTACGCTGTGAACATATTTACATTTTGGGTCTGTTGTGTTTACTGTTGGTAAGTTAATATATAGTACATGCATGAGTTAGCTGTGTGGTTCTTTATTCATAACTATTTAACTCTGATGTTGGAGCCGACGGACATATTGATAGTACTATTAGGTTGACACCTCCACCCTTGTTTGTTAGTATGCTAGTTGAGATTGACAATGGCCACGAACAGGCCCTAGGGTGAATATATTCTAACAAGATCTGTGTGTACGTCATTCGTTTAGTTGTGATACTCATGATTACATGTGATATTACTTACTTATAACCGTATACACTTATGTCCTATAAACTTTTACATAGCATCAAGTTTTATTCACGATTTAAACCTGCGAACTCACCAACCATTTGTTGACCTTTTTGAGCATATCTTTTCAGGTAACAATCATCGAGGACACTTAGAGTCAATGTCTTAGAGATGACCCTATGGAATACATTTTAGACTTGCTCTGGCATTTCAAACAATTATGTTATACCTTAAGATATCATTATTGGACATGTTTACCTTTACTTGTTCCCAGGTTTGGGATTCAAAATCATTTACTTGTTTGACTATGTTGTCGTGGAATTGACTAACTACGACACAATTCTCCATTTGTGTCAAGTGACGTCATGACACTTTGGTTTTCATCATTTAATGCATCTCTATTAACTATCAATGTGTTATGATGATTCCGTCCGTTACATCCTCGTGTTTCCGCTATGAGCAGGGGTGTGATAGATTGGTATCAGAGCCATTGGCTATAGAGAATTAGGTGGATTATTTGACTTAGACTATAACCTAAGTACCCACATGTAGTGTTGCATAGTAGGATTATGTGTGTAATAATATACATTTGAACATTCTAAGTGTATTATTAGCTATGCTTACATAGCCTATCTTAGAAGCTATATGCGATCTAATTAATAGAGAAATTTATGGGTATTGTATCATCTATTTATACCTTGAGAAAGCTTTAGGTAAATGCACACTCTCATTATGTACTTGACTTATATTCGGATTGGATTGATAAGTACAACTGTAAGAATTTTTCTAACGACTTAGGTTGTTAACCTAACCTTTATTCTGTGCGTCTGTCGATGACATATTTGCTATATGTGCCCTTGTTCACAATTTGTTGGGTTGAATCTTAGAAGACAGACACGCTGGCTAATACAACACTAGTAGACAAGAGATGCGACGCACTCAGATCAGATGACTACTTGATTGGATTTTGGATTATTATACACGGATTCCTTCGATTATTCCTTGATCAAGTGAATTCTTTCTCAATTGATTCCTTTGTACAATTTCGGTTAATTAACTTTTGTCTAGTAACCATATCTTTGATATTCCAATCATGGATAGTACTCTGTACTTGATAAGATATGTTAGCTCGAAAATGATGAGATGGGGTGACCATGCAAAACAAATTACTATTACGGGTGCACACGTAATTGCAATTTGCAATGTATGTGAAGCCTTACAAATCTTGACATGAGATAACGGTCATAGTTAGTACAAATCTTTCTTCCATATATTGGCACACTTGAGTCTCAGTCTATATAAGACTTCATTAATGGCAAACATCTATAACCTTTATTGTTACGTAAGTTCTAATCTACCTTGAGCCTTCATGGGATTCATATATTGATATTAGTCAGTCTCTATGATATGTTGCTATTTTTACCATTTAAATAATTATGCAATTGACTATTTGTTTGAAATGGATATGGTCTTTAGAGAGTTATAGAAGAGTGAAGCTACACCCTGCACATGTATTACCCTGTTCAGTGGATTAATCTTAAAACTTGGAGCATTAGTAGTTGAACATTCTAGCATTATGCCTTGATGGAGTAATCGGATGTTATGTAACCAGTTTAAGCAATATCCTCAGTATATTGTGGATGTGGTGGGAACGCTGCGTGGAACCCTATATATAAGCATCACCGATATACTAAGAATGTGCTTGAACTGGGCTATGTGGTGATCTTGATTAATTGGAGTATGAAATGGTGGAAATGATAAGGTAATAGGAATGGTTGTACACATAAGGGATTCTTGACATGATAGTCAAAATGGTATGATAGGAAAAGGGAAACAGTACGCCTAACCCGTCGGATTCAAACAATTATGGTTTACCTTAAGATATCATTACTTGACATGTTTACTTTACTTGTTCCTAGGTTATGGGATTCAAAATCATTTACTTGTTTGACTATGTTGTCGTGGAATTGACTAACTGCGACATAAGCCGCCATTTTTGTCAGGTGAGGTCATGACACGTTGGTTTTCATCATTTAATGCATCTCTATTAACTATCAATGTGTATGACGATCCCGTCTGTTACATCCTCGTATTTTCGCTATAAGCGGGGGTGTGACATTATCTAGAACACGCAAGTACATAATTACGTGTACATGGAAAGTTTTACAACCCTAAGTGCTCAATAAACATGTCAACCCGAGGTTTTGGAAAACAAGACTCATTTGACCTAGTTGACTCGTTTGACCCGTTAATGATAAGTTAATTCAATTCTTGTTTGATCAAGTATAACAACTCGTTACGTAAGGTTATCACACAAGTTGTTCAAGTATGCCACATTATAAACCCTAAGTTGTATAAAGTTCATCAGGCCACCATAGTTTATCATACAACTTATGCGAATCTCAAGAAATCAACAATAACAATTTTTAACTAATAAATTATATATCACAATGATCTATCATAACTCCAAGCATAGTTCCATAATCTCCTAACATAATCCATCATCGTGTAGTATTCCATAAGAACCTAAATTTCCCAAGTAGTGCATCAAGCATCCATACAACTCGATCAACATAATCTATCACATTAGACATTATCAACAAGCATTCTAACATGATCCTAACATCATGAACATGCCCAATTCATAATATCCAATAATGTACATGAATAAAGTTTCCATTTCGGGAAAGTAACACCCAAAATCCATCTAACATCCAATTCATTCATAAATCATCAACTTTATACCTAATCAAGTTCATAACAATCATCTAGACATGACAAATATCATTAATTCATCATAATTCCCAAACATCATGCATAAATGTTTCTACTTATAGCAATGTATGAACAACACATCAAAACCATGAATTTTTTGCATAATCCACTTAAACTAACATCAATGCAATACAACTAACATCATACTATCACCAAACAACATCAATTTCGACATTGTCCATGCTAATTGAACTAGAGTTGTTCTTGAATCAAAAACCATGAAAAACTTATATAAACTCACCTTGAATCGTGTAATAGATCAAGAATTAAACTTGCTACAATATTGTAATGATCAAAGCCAAACAAAATCGAATGTTCTTGATGCTAGAAGCTTGAAATCAAAGGGATGGGTGCTTGGGATGCTCTCGGACGCAAATGGGGTGTGGGAGGGGGATTAGGGTTTAATTTTTGGTAACTTTTAGTTTTGTGGTAATTATAAAATAAATCCTCCTTGTTTAAATTTTATAAAACTAATATTTTTAAACACTTTTTACATACTTCTATCTACAAAACTCATATATTATTATTCAACAATAGTAACCATATATTTTTTAGCTAGCAACAAAATACATGAATCCAATATAACATGATGTCACGTTACAAAGTAAAATTCATAAATATTATTTAAATTCATAAATCACATAACTACAAATTAATAATCAACATTCTTAATTAAATTATTATCTAATAATTATTGTTAATTGTTATTAAGTCACCAAAGTTCAACAATAACTAGTGTGTGCTCATGACACATGTATGCATAACCTAACAAAACTAACGGAGTTTGGTAACGGAAAATTACCGGATGTCACAACAAAACAATACAAAAAACAAGCACATTATAACGGCACAGCAAAGCAATACATCTATACAAAATAGCAAAGTGAAATGTATTGAAAACTGAAGTTGTTTGGTATTAGTAATTAGTATTTTTAATCGTCTTATTGGGTGTTAATATTAGTTTGTTCAATATTGTTACACAAGATAGTAAAAATATTTAAGTTAGTTGAGTATATCAATATTAGTTTGTTCAATGTACATGTGTACAGAAGTAATAGAAAATAATTTTATGCCCATCA
Source organism: Flaveria linearis (assembly GCA_024085815.1). Lineage (NCBI taxonomy): Eukaryota > Viridiplantae > Streptophyta > Magnoliopsida > Asterales > Asteraceae > Flaveria > Flaveria linearis. The sequence goes on from CM044002.1 coordinate 93,326,302, forward strand.
TACCCTTCTTTCTAGACTTTTTAGAAAAAGTTAATTTTTATTTAAATCACCCTGGTCTATTCAACTTATGTTCATTGATATTTTATGTTTACATGTCATTATAAAGTTATTTTACTGGGATTATTTTCTTAACAGGATGTTAACAACCATCAGGGGGAAAAACTCTCACTTAGCCACCAAAAATTTTTAGGACTTAAAAGACTAAGAATTAGGGGTTCATAAGGAGATTCAGCTTCACTACTTCAGTTTGTGTATTTAGAATGATACAAGTCTTTAATATTTACAAACACCATTCATTAAAACATATTCACATTTATATTCATATTGTTATATGATGGAGTTTTATTTTCTATTAACAAATTTTAAGAACCGCTTCAAGTAAATCATCACCAGATTACTAGCGCCAATTATTCAATTTTAGTTTAAGATGTAGTTCATTTTAGTTTATACATGTTAAAAATATACGCTTTGGAGTTCCAAAAGTGCAAATTAATTACTTCTATTATTAATAAGTCTCTATTATAGTTGGACCAAATTAATTTCTTCTATTATAAGAAGACATTATAGTTGAGTCATCGATCATTTGTTTTGGGAGAATGCATCCCATGGTTTTAATTTTTAAAATGAAAGTCATAGGTTCGAGTCTCAGTTGATGCAATATGTTTCAAATAGACCAGATGTTTTACCACAATAAGTCTTTAGACGGTAGATTTCCACTTGAATGGTAGGTGGGCCGAGTCATCAACAGTGTTTGTTTATGCGGACGTGATTGACATTCGTCGGTCAATGGGTTACTTGGGTGACCAGGGTTAAAATATTCGTTGATCATTAGAAAATACAAGAATTAGAAGACATTACCCTATATATTAAAATGTAAGTGAAATGAACAGTAATGAACAGTAAATAAGGGTGTTTTGGGTATTTTACTATGCATTGGGTTTTGTGCCGGTACATCACTAAGTGTGTTAAAGTCTCTTCACTCTCCTACACGCCTCACTTCATCTCTCATCCCGCCGGGATGTGGCCGGCGATGGCGCTGGGTGGTGATGGTGGTGTTTGGTGGGCCGCTTGACGTCGCCGCTAGGATGGGGTGAGGCGGTATCTGACCTGCATGTTGATGGTCGGATCCATCGCCTTTGGCGCCCGCCGGTGGCGTTGTCGACAGTTTCGGGGGGCGGCGTCGGTGTTAAGGCGGTGGTCGATCGTTGTTGATCTCTCTGATTGTCTTCTCTTGGCACAGTTTAACCCTTCAGGGCCTATGCCGGTGTTGTTTGCCAGAGGGATGGAACCGAGCTACAGCAGCCGTCCCGGTGGCCTGCCGTGGCGGCGAGGCTGCTATGCATGTCGTTGTTTCATCCATTCTCCCTATTTTGGGTTCTGATTTAGTTGTTTGTATTGATTTTGAACTGTTGTGGTAAACCCTAATTTTTTGTGGTTGTTGCTTGATTGGATGACGTTCTGGCCGTCATCAGACGAACTCGGTGGTGGCGGCTTGGCTCTGGTGGTTTGTTCGTGGTATGTTTTGTCACTCATTTCTGCTTGCCTCTGGTGGTTTGTTTGATTTCGTCCTTCGATTTTGGTTTAATGTTCTGTTTGATTATTAATGTGATGATCTTGAGATATAAACCCTGATATCTTATTGTGTTGGTTGTTTCACTCCATGAGGATGACGTAATTCTTCTTTGGATCTGCATGTGATTTTTGTCCGGTCTATTTGTCGAATTTGGTGTTGTGGTCTCACGCATTTGATGAGCTCTTACTCTGTTTGAGTTAGGGTTGCCTTCGTTCGATTGTGTATGTTGCTACTACTGTCTAATTATGCTTCAATTGTTGTTAATTTGTTCGATTTTGATTGGAATTGGTGGCTAGGGTTTGCAATTAGTGGTTATCCAACTGCTGATCAAGCTGCGTGTTTTTTTTGAGATGAATCTGACAGCTTTTGTTTGGTGTATTGTGTTCACTTCTACATATCTGTGTCCTGAACCATTTCCGGAGCATAATATGGAGCAAATGGAGTATTGATTCCAGTATTAAGGCAATCTGGATGTTTGATTATTTCATTATGTCCTGTGATTATGATCCTCTAGCATATGATACTGTTTTGGGTTTTTGATTTGTTCTTGAATGTGATACTGATTTGGGTGTTTGTGGTTGTTCTGTTTTGTCTTCGCTTCCATTCGTTGGATCGTAAGTTGGGTTTATGTCAGGCTGTTCTTTGGCTGTGATGATCCGAGCATGAACAGGTTGTTGTCCTGGCGTGGCAACCGTGTGTGAATGGATTGCAGCTAGAGGCGGCGGCCGGGTCTGAGCCAAATTCATATCCATGGTTGTCATGTTTACCATTGGTATCAATTTGTACCTCTATATGTTTAAAATGTAGTTGAATGAATGGTAAGCAATTGTATTGTTCTTAATGATTTGATGCTTGCAATGAAAGTTTCCTTTAAGTTTGTTTTGCCCTGTTCGTGAGCATTATAAACCGTAAGAAAATGATACTTTGGTAGATGGTTTATATGTTGGTTATGATTGTGTCACTCTATGATAAAGGGCATGGCTTAAGAGGTTGATGAATTTGGATGGTGTTGACCCTAAATGGCAGGCTGTTTTGTTGCCTAAGATTGTGATCAGGAGCACTACGCGCATTACCACATACTTCTTAGGCTGTGATGATATAAATTTATGTTCGGTGTTTGGCGCGGCAACATGTTTTGCAGCCACATTGAATCATGATATCTGAGCCTAAAATTGGAATGAATAGTCGATCCACACAACCCTCCCGTCACTAGCCGAATCCTTCTCCTCTCCGGCGCCATACTCCCGATGATGAAACTGAGTCGACTGATCCAGGTTTCATACTACGCATCTTCTTGCAGGTTTACTGCTAATGATGTTCACCTTTTAAATACAATAGTTGTTTGCTAACTTTGGTTGCAGCTCAATTGGGATTAATTTTCTCACATACAGACAAATATCCAGATGAAATTCCACTTTTGAATTTGAAAAGGTGCCTAACTGCATTATCATGATCATACACATGTATTCAGCTTCTCATATATCACTATGGCCATCTGGTTCAGCACCTTCTGCTCCCGAGGAGGGCAGAGGAAAAGTAGCAGGTAATTGTTTTTGCATTTTTATATTAAATGCTACTGAAACGTTTTCAAGGAAGTGTGTGAGTTATCTTGACAGTGGAGATTGCTACATTATTCTCTACACCTACAGTGTTTTAGCTGTTCTATTGACCGGAGGAAATGATTCATATGGTGCTGTTCTTCAATCTGATGGAGATTCTTCCAACACAACAGTGAGTTATTTATTTCGTTTGTTGATATGTGTAAACGATGTTAGTCTATCTTAAAACGCCTATAATGCAATTACACATTTAAAAAGAGTCATCATGCGCGCAACGCGCGCGGGGGAATACAACTAGTTATTCTTAAATTATATTTTTATCCGGGTTAACATTCAGTTAATATAGAATACCATTCAACTTTTTATGAGATGTTACGAAGACTTTCATGTTAATTTCAAATGTTAATCAAAATTTTTAAAAACAATAAAATAGAAATATAACCACTCTTTTAATACAAAACAATAAAAACCAGTTGACCAATTAAGAGTCATAACTCATAAGTTGCAATAAAGAGTTTGTTAGTCCGATTCAAAATCAAACGGGTATATGGTTCGGATCCCCATTAAACTAACTTGTTTTATTTAAAATAAAGCCCACCACCACACCACCATCATCTCCACCTCGTACACTTCAAAAACACACACACTACCACCATCATCCACCACATCTCCACCTCGTATTCTCCAAAAACACACACTGTTACACGCACCACGGTGGCCGGAGCCACCACAACCACCACCACCACCACCACCCGCCATTTTCATCTCTCTTGTTGGTTTTATATATTCCCCGACAACACAGTGATTAAAGCTGCAAAAGTAACACCTGATCATTTCGTCATCTTCTCTCGATCCACTCCATTTTCAATTCCCGATGTATGAATTTCCGTGTGATTCAGAAGCTGTTTTCTTATCTGGTTATAATTGTTTCATGATTGTTGGTTGTTGCTTGTTAATTTTGATCTTGAAGAATTAGCTAATTGGAATATGGGAAGAGAGTGGCTGTACAAAGCTACCGGTGGCGGTGATGGTGGCGGTCACGGTGGTCGGAGATCAGTCAAACCACCCTCGGTGACGGCAACAAAACCCATGAGCAGAAGAAACCCAAAAGATAAAATCACTTCGTCTTCAGGTTGCATGAGTGTCATCTTCAATCTGTTTGATCTTCAACGCCACCAGTTTCGATTTCATCATACATCTTTCATGTCGGAATCTACCATGAGGAATGAAGGTAAGAGAAATCTCACAAATGTTATAAATTTTGTATGTTATTATGGGTTTAAATGTTCTTGTTTGTTAATCATTATTATTTTTTATTGTTGTTGTTTTAACAGGAATCGAAGCACCGAAAAATAGCTTCGAGTCGCCGGAATCCGCCATTGATGAAGCTCCATCGGAATCAAAAGCTAAAGAGCAAACAAACTTGAACATACCAGTAAGTTAATTATCATAGATATACCATTTACATACAATTCACTACAATAAAATGATAATAATGCAGGTGGGTAGAATTCAAATCAAAACAAAACGATCAAGATTTGATGATATATCTTCAGAATGTAGTAATTCTCCAAGTACAAAAACACCTAATCTGGTTGCAAGATTAATGGGTCTTGATCTTCTGCCGGAATATTCTTCTCCGAGAGCGTCATCTTCCTCAACTCCCGCGAACCACCGTCACCACAGTCGCTCACTACCGGCGACACCGAGAATATCAACCGCCAGCCGGAGATCAACCGATAACGATTACCACCACCACCGGCTGTCGCTACAAATTGATAAAGAGAATTGCGGGAGTTGCAGAGGTCAAGAGCGGCGGCGATCGGAGCAATGTCGCCGGAGAGATGAGAACGATGATCGGAAAACTCAATACGCAAAGGAGATTACGAAGCAAGTGAGGGAAAGAATCAGCCGAAGATTGGGTACTGATATTACAAACATCGGTCGGAGAAGAGATTCCGATCTTGTTTTGGTGAAACCGAAGAAATCTCCGGCGACAGAGTCGCCGGTGAAGTCAAAATCAGATGTTTCAACGCCATTATCAAGCTTAAAAAAGCTTAATTCGTTGGATGCTAGAAGCAATTTCAACAAACCCATTTCGAATTCACAATCACTATCAATCAAAGAGGTGAAATCAAAGGCTCAAACGTTAAAACTCCATAGATCGCCGGAGATGAAGATGGAGAAACCGGTGAAAGGTGAAAAGATGAAGAGGATTGCAAGTGAAAGATATGATTTACGATTGAAGAAGATGAATCAACAGAAGAAGTCAACTGCATTACCAAAGCATGTGGTGGATGTGAAGAACACAACAAAGTTTCTTTCTTTCAAGAAAGAGATGGCGTCATCTTCTTCAACAGCAAGATCATCTCAGTTGCAGGTACTTTTAAGTTGTACCATTAATGTGATGTCATTTCTTGTATCTATACATTCCTAAGTATTGCAGTACAACTTTTAAGTTTATTTTAAGTAATAACTATAATGATTTAAGGAAAGTTTTAAATAAATAGTTTTACATTAAGCAAGTATTAAGCGATAATGATTTAAAACTGTGTGATTATCACGTAAGAATATTTAAGAATATTATATGTTGTAATTTTCTAGCTTCTTTATTTAAGCATAACAATTATACTCAAGTGCAAATTTTTATTGTGTAATAAACTTTGTATACTTTTGCATAAAAATAAAGCTTTGCATTTAAATATTCCTCTAATTATTTAACTATTTTTATTTTTTACAACTTAAATAAATATTATATATTGTTTAGATTTAGAGGATCTAGATGTATGTGTATATAAGAAAGATTCTTTTTGTTTAAATAAGAGAACCATCAAACCAAATTAAAGTTTTTAATTTCCCAAAGGACACGTACATTTGACAAGTGTGGTTATATATTTTATAAACAAAATAGTCTTGGTGTATAGACTATAGAGTGCATGCTTATCAGTTAAAAATAGTAAATATTACAATTATAATTTAGTGAGTTCTAATTGGAATTTTTAATTTTGATATTTACTTCTTTGGTTTAAATTCATGTTATTGATGAAAATTCATTGATCATATAATATGTCATAAAAGTTAAACATGTATATTTTCTCCTTACGTTAAAGTACTATACTAACTTATTACATGATGTAACCGCAAATTTCATTGTGTTCATTCAAATTAAATTTTATGTTTGTGGAATATTTGATTTTGCAGGTGTCCTTACCTAGTCTCAACTCATCGTACAAATCAGATGACACTCACAACAACCTCAAGCCACCCACCACCTCAAGCCAACCACCACCGCCACCGGAGTCGTATCTAATGCACGGTTCGAAACTGTGCGAAATGATCTGGGGGTTTCGGACGGTTGCGTGTGAGGTGTCGGCGGATATGGATGGGTTGATTGAGGGGGATTTGGGGCGGTGGTGGGTGGGGACGGCGGCGGCGGAGGCGGAGGAGGTGGTGGCGGAGATGGAGAGTGAGATTGTGAGGAGTTTGGTGCATGAGTTAGTTTGGTGTGACAGAGGCTGAGGTCATGAGCTGTGTGTGATCACGTGATCAGATGCTATTTTTTGGGGGAACATTTGGAAAGTCACCTTTATGTGAACTTTGGTTGTTGTTATTATTTTTGCAATTAAAAATCTATATATTATATTATATTATATTACTCATTCTATGTGCATGATTGAATCCGTACTAGTTTGGTGGGATAAACATCGGCTAACACTGTTAGAAATCGTAAAATCCACTCTAATTGAGTGTTTACTTATCATTTTTTGTTGTTGTTTACATACTCATTTACTTTTTTTTAATCTAAACGAAAGTATTATCATAAGGCTTGAACACTCAATCTTATACGATAGATACTATTATGTATTCTTTCATATACTATTATAGTACAATTATTTTTTACTTTAATACATTACAGTATTTGAACTTGTATGAAGCATCGTTATATATCTTTTAGGGTATTGATCATAAATATCTTTCTAGAATTTTATATACTTTTTTATTTTTCTAATATATATATATGTTTATCATAAATCATCATCTTGAAATCATCATCTTGGATTGACCAATCCAACGAATGAATTATTTGACAACCTTATGCTCTATATAAAAAATGTCTAACTGAATAAGAGCTAGCAAGAATCATTCAGCATGCATGTTTTAAAAACTCTACTTCTGACTAATCCGGAACTAACATATATTTTAACGCAATTATTAAAATACTATCAAATAGTCACTGACTAACTGATAAAGGAAAGACTTGCCACCACATACCCCTTCCAGACCCTGTTTTCAACGAGATACACTGGGTATGTTTGTTTGTTTGTTTTAGTCACTGACTAACTGATACACTTAAACCCTCAAAAACATTAGATTGTTGGTTGATATCCAATCAGATTTTAAAATCATTATGTATATGAAATCAGAGGGTTATTTGGATTTTCAAATTTATAGAGTAACATGGGTATTTCAGTTACATCATTATGCTTTTTTCCGGGATGCAACGAAAGTTAGTTTCCCACTAGAATATGGAGTTTGCTTGGCACATTCGATTTTTGGGCACATTCGATTTTTGGGCACATTTTGGTGTAATTTGGTGTACTAAGTAGGATTAGAATTTTGGTGTAATAATATAGAGATTCAAACCCCAGCAATGGTGTAATTTGGTGTAATGTAGGATTAGAATTTTGCCAATGTGGGGGTAGCTCATTTGGTAGAGGCATTGACTCTTAGAGAGGAGGTCATGGGTTCAAATCCAGGCAATGATAGGTTTGCCGTTCAAAAAAAACTATTTTGGGCACATTTCTTGAAACCAAAAAGACACTGTTTCTAGCGACTCTTTGGTGCATAGAAAAGCTAGGAATGGGTAGAATTTTTAACAAGAAAAGATGGTGATGACGTAAAATCCTCATCTTTTCTTTGAATTAAAAGTAGGGGAAATTAAACTGTATAATTTAGATTGGGTATCTTGATGTCATTGTATTTTGTAATGTTATAATGTTATATATATGGCACTTATGATCTAGCACCATGCTAGTTTTTCGTATGCTTTTTAATAACATGTTCCTCTTTCCGCTGTATAAAATTAAAAAAATAAGAAAAAGAAAAAGGTAAGAGCATGGAGCAGTAAAATGATGCCGTTGTTTCCAATTACATTTGAGTCCCTTTCAATCTTTCATAATTCAACAAAATAGAAGGCTCCTTTTGAACTTTTAGCCTTTTTTCTATAACAATAAAGAACATAAAGTTTTTTTTTTTAAAGGTGATTTTCTTATGAGTGACTCAATGTCACATCGCCCCCCTGGGCGACCCTAGCCAAGATATGCCCCAGACTATGTTGTCTGAACCGGGTCCACGCTGGATTGTCAGACTTGGTTACGGCGTTCCCCCGGAAACCGTACTGCCTCCACAAGGGTTGCCCCTCTGGAGTAACAGCCGGATGAAAACCGGGGTCGAGTTCTGAGAATCGGCCTCCGCAACCACTGGCTTAAAGGAAAATTCTCTTCATTGCTCTAAATGTCCCCAAACCGTAACCAAAGAGGTTCGAACCCCTGACCTCCACTTTGGGAGGGGGGATTCTTACTACTAGGCCACAACTCTGAAGACAAGAACATAAAGTTCTAACCGTGTTATATTGATTTGTAAGTATTTGATATAAATATTTTTGAAAAAGGGGCCGGTGCCCGGTAAACTATTTGATGTTAACTTAAAAGAATACTTGAATGATATTTAGACGGTCTTAAATATTAAAAATTTTGTAATGCACGTGATCCTTCTTAAGTCTGTTAAATACATGTATATGCATATACTCCTTTATCATCCTACTATCTAACGTATTTTGAGTCTTGTTGAACTCATCAACTTGATTAAATAACTTGGTAATGTGACAAAATAACGATAAAATTCGTTAAAACTTGTCTTTTGTTTTGAATTAGTCTTTAAATCTTACATAAATAATTGTTAATTGTTAAACTTTAACTTCAAATAGATATATAAGGGAGAGGATATGTTACAAAGACTATATATTCTAAAAAAGGTGAGAAGTAATTCTGGCCATTAGATCAACTCATTAAAATAGATCAATGATTCAAAAAAACGCGGTGGCAAACATGTAAATAAGTGGAAAACTGCTAACAGGTGGAGGGGCAAAAAAGTAATTTGACTCAATGGTTGTTTGACACAATGGTTGTTTGACACAATGGTTGTTTGACACAATGGTTGTTTGACACAATGGTTGTTTGACACAATGGTTGTTTGACACAATGATTGTTTGACACAATGGTTGTTTGAAACAACGGTAGTTTGACACAATGGTAGTTTGACACAATGCTAGTTTGACACAATGGTAGTTTGACATAATGTTAATTTGAAACAATAGTAATTTGGTATGTTGGCATGTTGTTATATTTGCTATGTGTTGGCATGTTAATATTTGTTACTATATGTTGCTTTACATTACACAATAGTATTTTGGTAACTTGTTTTTATCGTCAAAATCAAACATAAACAAAACTCTTCAAATATTACACAATGAGTCTTATGACACAATGAATATAATAACACAATGAATATAACGACACAATTAATCTTATAACATAATGAATCATATTCTTGAATAGGCATAGAATCAACTATTAAGGTGCTTGAAGCTTGTTTATCCTTAATGCTTTGAAGATATAAACTGCAACTGCGTATAATGTGACCAGGTTGTTTGCAAAACCCACAATTTCTTAACTTTTTTCCTGCTTGTTCGATAGCTAACTCATGAGCTGACTTCATTCTTTTCGGCCTACCTTTTGTCTTTTGCTTAACAGGTACACGGAATTTTGCTTCATTTCGTTCGCTCCCTCCATTTAACTCTGCAAACCTATCTCTCCTGCTTGGAGGTGGGGCGACCATTTGAAATTCATCAGACTTAGACTTGTAACTATTCAATAATCAAGATAAAAACACAACTCGTCTTTGTTCGTAACCAATTGATTAACAATATTTGTTTTATTCAGACACAATGACAATATAAAAGACAAAATGACGAACAAAAAGACACAATGACGAATAAAAAGACACAATGATGATATCTAAGACATAATGATAATGTCAATCAATAACAAAATTCATATAACAAACACAACAGCATAAAAAACACAACATATATAGACTCACCTGATATTTATAAAATATGTTCAACAACATATTGATAATGTCCAGAGTAATCTAACAATATAGACACAATAACTGTTTTATTCAGACATAATGATAATACAAAAGACACAATGACGAACAAAAAGACACAATGATGATACCTATGACACAATGATGATACCTATGACACAATGATGATGTCAATCAACAAAATTCACAGAAATCAGACAGTATAGACACAATGATGATCCAAACGACAAAATTATGGTGTGAAAATTAACATACTATTTCAATTACAGTATATAATCGTCTTTATACACACCAAACTGATGATCAATCGTCGACATCGGCGAAGTAATTGATGTAAAGCAATCTTCAACAGATGAATTCGATCGTTTGAATCTTCAACGATTGAAATTGATGTAAGCTGAAACTTCGTACGTTTAAATCTTCAACGATTGAAATTGATGTAAGACGAATTCGATCATTTGATCGTTTGAAAACCTTAATCGTACAGAAAAAGTCAATATATCTCACACCTTCATCTTAATAAATTAGATTTCCTAAAATACCACTCCTTTCATTTTTTAAAATATGTCACATGTCACTCACCGATTGCTTCTCACACTTTTTACATAATGTTCCCTTTGTATTTGAACTTTTCTCTTAGCCATAATATATAAATTTTATATTTATCAATTATATAAATTTTGAAAAGCACCCTTAACCAATCACATGATTTATAAGTTATATATTTATTAAGTTGTTTAAAGTGTATTTAAGTAAATTTAGGGAAAACATTTTAAAATAGTAATTAAGTTTCAGGGTTGTTATAATTAGATCACTCATAAACTATTTTATTCCAATCAGATCACTCATAAATTTGTTATTTTAAACAGATCACTAAAGTTTCTGAATTGTTCTAATTAGGTCACTTATAAATTACAAAAATATTTTTGTTAATTAACAATATTTATAAACCGCATTATTTTAATAATTTGTGAATTGTTTAAAAATTTAAAATATATATAAGTGAACTAATTAGAACATTCCTAAAACTTTAGTAACTTGATTGGAACAAATAAAAATATCAATGATCTGATTGGAACAAATAAAAATATGAGTAAATTAATTATATTACTCATAAAACTTGCTTACTATTCTATGAAGATTTATCGTAAATTTATTATATTAGGTAATTATATATTTTATAATTTAAATCCTACGGAACGAAGATGATGATAAAACGAGTTAGATATACATAACCCATAGTTGTACATATATAACTCATCGTTATGTACACGTAACTCAAGTTTGTAAATTTCAATCATAACATGGATTTCAAGAGATTATGCTTATAAAACATATAAAGAGTTAATTTTAATTTTGTTATTTGAGGTTTGAAAAAAATTAAAATATTGTAGACATCATTTTACCTCTTTATATGTTTAAAGAGATAATTTTTGTTCAAAAGCTTTATTATTTTGGATTAAGTTGACACAACTAATAAAACTTTTAGACTAAAAATAAAACAAATTATAAAACTTTTGGAGGCTAATTAATGTTTGTAATCTTTTGAAAGAAAATTGTTAATTTTATCAAATCTCAAGAAGTAAAACCGAACTTAACTTACATATAAATATGAAATGCAAAAATGATAATAGAGCTAATGTCCATTCTATGTTACTAGCCAAATGCATATTATAATAATTTGTATTAAGTTTTAAGTTTTCTAAAAATATATCCTTAGTAACGTCGCCTGAAGTTCCCATTGAGGAGCGTGATTCCATAGACTGATTCTGTACCTCGACAAGAATTCAAACTTTTTAAGAATTCCATTGAGAGTGACCCCATCACACTATAACTACACATGTGCATGTGTTTCAAGTTTTATCCAAAAAAAAAAAAAAAAAAAACAACCCACTTTAAAACACCCTGAGAAAATACTAACTAAATGTATTAACTTTCTTCAGATGTGAGGACAAACTCAGTGGTCCTGTTTTCACCAACTTCACTGAATTTTCCTATTTTCATCGACATTTCTATTTTCCCGGATTCAATTTCACCAAACAACATCAACGGATTTGCCTCCATTTGTTCCTTTTTATCTTTCTTAAACCGGTTTCAACCATCCAATTTCACTGATCATCCGCCACCTTATTATCTTCACCCTCCGACCGCCTCATCTCCCAACTCTAGTGAATCAATCTTTGTTAGATTGTCGGGTCACGCTGGTTCTATTAGCTTTCCCGAAGCTGATCTAGGCAACAACACTTAAAGAACCTAATAGAGGGTGAAATGAAGCCTGAAGTCTCTAGAAAACCCTTTAATAATTAAGTCAGTAGATAATCTATAATAAAATGTTTAACAAAAATAGAAATTATGGCTAAACATACTAGTTAAAAGGAATCACTTCTAACACCCACCTACCTTTATCCTTATTCAAATATCAGAACCCACATGACCTGACCCGACCCGTTTCTCCATTTGAAAAGTCCAAAATCATATGTAGTGGTCCAACTAAATAAATGAATGTCAATGGTCCAAAGAACAAGTGTGACCATCATAGACAGATTGAAAGATACATGATACCCAGCGCATGGCCTCCCTCAACTGTTTCGAACCACCAATTTTTCTTTTCAAACTCGACATCTTCAACTCAAAATCACTCATGAAAACCACAATCATTTGAAAGAATCTTACACTATACACCTTCAGACATAAGTGGGTCTGCAATGTTATACAATAATATCATGAAACTATTGTGTTTGGGGCATCATAAAGATTGTTTCTCACAAAGATTTTAAAACTTATTGCATACATTTTCATCAGTCAAAAGTCACCTACAAATGACCAAACATAGCATCAAAACAACATTGTTTTTCTTTACCAACAGTGTTGATATACTGTAACATAGTACAGATTCCATTTATGGCTGGAAAATGTCATACAAATCACCAAAACAGACCCCCCCCCCCCCCTTCAATGTACAACTAAAACTGTTACCATGAATTTCAGATGCAGATAACACTTGTACATTGCAGGGTTTGATTCAAATAAAGCCTTTTTACCGCTCATTTTATTAACATCGAGTCTACGTGTTCCTCAGCTGTCATGTTTCAAGATATCGTGGACTTCGTCTCTTGTGGGCATCGCTGGAATTGCTCCCTTTTTAGTCACGGTTAGAGCCCCACACGCGTTTGCAAAAAGAAGTGCTTCTCTAAGTCTTGTTTCATCCTGCATTACAATCAAGATGTTTGAATTCAGAGAGAGAATTGAATTAATTGATAATCCTGATAGTATTTGATTTGTTTCTTTTGTGGGTCCCATTTACTTCATGAAAATTATGTAAATAAATGAAACAACTTGTAGAGATAGATTTTTGTTGTACTTCATGAAAATGATATGATTAAGTCCAACCAGAGGGACACAATATTAAGATGAAATGCAACCGGTGTGAGTGAATGAAACCTCTAGCAAAATGTTATTCATACACAAAGCTTAGATGCTATAACTTTTAAGTTTCAACACATGTGGGCCATGTTTTTATTTGGTTTAAAAAGAAATATGTGATTATGGGTTCATTACTTATCAGCAAAATGAAAATCAGGCCATTTGTAACTTGTAAATATTCATATCCAAAGTTATGATGCTCAAATTGAAAATACCACCACCATTTGAAATCAAGATTCGACTACAAGTTGCAATTTTTAACTTCTTATTTTCGTGTATAAGCAGAACGAAAATAATGGCCACAATCAAACCTATGATGCTTACAACAGCTTGAGATATTTAAATACTGTAGTGGGTCCCATTTAAGATGATGTAACTAGAAAGATCCATCAAACAAGTTGAAAGTGATTAGAATCAAGAAAGAGTGAAAAGAAATAAATAGATGGAACCTAAACATAGATGCGTTTGCCCGCTTTAATGATTCACATGGAACAATAAAAGTTGGTTTATGTTACTTCATTTGATAAGAAAAAAGATGGGACCCACAAATGAATAACTTATAAACTATATCACAAAAATGAAACCTGAATAGAATCCTACAATGAATATAAAAGATTCTACCTTATAAAGATTTGTATCCGAAGCTAAAATGCTCAAAATTCCACCAACAAACGCATCTCCAGCACCCGTGGTATCAACAGGCTTTACTTTAACAGCAGGAACTCTTCCCTTAAATTGCTGCACAAAATATAAACCGTTGTTGTTATCTGTTTAAATATTTCATTGTGTGGATCCCACAAATACTAATATAAAAACCTTTAAAAACAAGAATCCTTGCCTGTGTATAATATCTACAGCCATCTGGCCCTTCACTTACAAGCAAAAGCTTGAGATTGGGATGAAAAAGTTTATTCAACACCACATTATCATCATATGGATCATCACCGCGGGTCAAAAAGGTAATTTCATCCTCACTTACCTGTGTACACACATATGGCGTCAATATTAGTTTTCATTAAAAAGGTAATAACGCCCGATATGTCTATTTACTGTTATGCCCTTGGTACCTTAATGACATCAGCTTGATCCCAAATGCTCATTATACCATCTCTAGCAGCATCTTCTGAGGGCCATAATGGTAATCTTAAATTCACATCATAAGAGAGAATGCTACCAGATTTCTTTGCTATCGCCATTGCAGCTAAATGCGTTGACTTGCATGGTTCTTCGATTAAACTGATAGAACCATAGTGGAATATACTTGCCTGTTGAAACAATCATAATTGTATTACAATTTACACACACGTCAAGAAAAATATATAAACCAGTTTTAATGTTTTGATAAACACATTTGCTAATCGGATGATTTAAGGTCAAATAATTAGTTTCGGATTATCACATGGTAATTCAATATCTAATTAGCCTTGTTTTACCCAAATTTTTCACAAAAAGGTTTATTTTATTTATTTATGTATAGATACATTAAATAACAAGAATCTTTCTAGCACTTATAATTATATCATCATTACAATTTTAAACATCAAAAGCACATCTAAGCACTTATGAAAAGAAATAATAAAATCCACCTGTTTGATAAGATTCACATCAAGTTCTGATTCATGAAGAAGCATATCTGCACTAGGATTACGGAAAAACATAAACTCCCTCTCTCCATCAGATCTAAGAGTAACAAACGCAAGTGCTGTTCTTGCATTTTGGTCAATCGCATGCCAGAGTTGTTGACTTTGTTTTTCTGCAAAATGTCAGCTAACATATGCCCGAATTCATCATCACCCACCTAAAGAAAACATAAACATTAAGCTTACGGATGTCATATGCAAATCATAGTTGAAAAATAATTTAACTTTTAAAAAGATTTCAACCAGTGTACCTTGCCTATGAAAGCAGATGAACCACCCAATCTTGAAATACCAACAGCAACATTAGCAGGAGCACCGCCAGGGGCTTTTTGGAAGGTGGGTGCTTCTGCAAGTGACACCCCAGAAACTGAAGGCACAAAATCGATCAACATTTCCCCAAAGCATACAACAAGTGAACCGTTTTTTTCTGGACCTCCATTTGAATACATGGACAAGCCCTTTGGACTATCTGAATGCAAGAAAATCGGTTTGAATTAGTAAAAACCTAGCAGAATATGTGGGTATATGATTATTTGCTTAAAAGGGACGGTCTTGAAGCAAACAATAGGATTATGATAAGAGAAATGACAACTTTGACCCGTTTACTTATGACCGGTGAATTTGGTTCATCCTTATATTTCTAACTAGTCAAATGTGTTAAAAAATATAGATAAACTATAAAATGTGTCAAATGGATTAAACTCATCAACAGGTCAAAAACTAGACCAAAGTGTCTTTTTATTGTCATTCTAACTTACACGCTGTATGGAAAAAATAATTTTTGGACAAAAACTGATGTGGGTCATCGCAACCTGCCCCAGACAGTACCAAAAATAACTCGTTGATCCGAGTTCGTTTTGATCATTTACCCAACCAGCTCAGCCCGCCATATGGCCACATCTAGCTAGGATTGATTATTACACATTCAACTAAAAAATCAAACACGGGATCTACCCAATCTACTTAGTTAAGCAATTCCTCTACATCAACCATGGATTTCTTATCATGATTTACAGTTGATGATTATTAGTCAAGCTGACAAGTGACACCTGACTTCATGTACAAACGAAAGAAAACGATTAATAATCATATACATGTAGACATGATCTATCTTTTTATAAATCTTTGTCTAACCAAAAACCAATAACAAATTTCAATCATCACCAACTATAGGGATTTCATAACAAATACTTAATCAAAGAAACCGACATTAATGCAGGAATAAAGTTTCTGAGATCCAAAGTCCAAACAAGATTAACAGAATGTGCTTTAACTTTTCACTACCAAATCAAATCAAGAACAGATCTGATCCAAAGACAAGTAAAAACAGACCAAGATTACAGAATACCCAAATACGAAAATACGAATTAAAAAACCAATAATTTGTCTATATGTACCACAAGAACAATATTATTTACAACAAACAAAAAACCCATAAAAATGATCATACAAAAAAGGGTAAACAGTAAAGAACCTGAAGTGGGGATATCCGCCATGTGGGTATGAATTTGGTACAGAGGAAGATCACAATCAACACCTGCAAAACCCAGTGAAATTAAATTTAAAATGGGTTTATACCATAATACATAAATGAAGATTTACAGTTGATGGTGATGATGATGATCGATGAATGTGATCTTGATTTGAAGAAGAAGAGGAGGAGAAAATGATACCAAATTATAGAGAAGTTGGGTGAAATCCTGAAGAAGGGGGTTTGTAAGAATGAAGAAGATCTGAGCACGAAAATGTCTGCCCTTTTAATTGAATTGCAAATGTGTAAAGATGATGATCTTGATTCACTCGATTCGAATTGTTCTCCTCTAGATTTCAGTTCTAATACGGAGATTACGAGCACACAGGAAACGTAGATGTTTGTTTTTTGCCTTTTTTATTTATTTATTTAACTAAATGCTATAGTGAATTACACGAATGGTCTTTGTAGTATGTTTAGATTCGCATCTCGTCCCTAAAACTAACTGTCAATAATGTTTACAAGAGAATTATATTTTACGTCTAGGATGGATATCTGTTAGAAGTTTTGATAATTTTAAGAATTGATCGTTTTACATTTTAGTTGATAAAAAATTGAATTTACCACTGGTCATCCCCAACTTCGGTTAAACTCTTCGTGACCATCACCGATCATCATCTACATTGACAATATTTATTCAGGTCATTAGCTTTTAAAGTAATCTCCAACCGCCATTAACAATCCTTTGTTTTGTTTAGTTTTTCTGACGGGTCTCATCAAGTTAATAATTTGCTAGTGAACTAATGGATAACACACAAGTTAATTAGTTAAAAATATAAATTCAAAGCTGTATTATTTAGAAGCTTTTTTAGTCATTACAACTTATGGGACACAGATTAAAAATTCTAATCAGTAAATTTCATAAGCAAGCAAAAATTCTACGAAACTTAAAAGCATTGGTTGTTATGAATTTGTTTTTGTTTAGCTGTGTCAAGTTCATATATACGAAGACAGGTAATATAATCTAGGAGTCAACCCTCTCTATATCTATCACTTATTGGCCAATCAAGGATCCCGAAGAACCTAGTTTACCCATCAGCACACACATACGTGTGACACATCACAAGAAACACACAAGGTTCGTTCAGGACCACTTCAGACCATCGTAGGTTATATTTTAGAGTTTGAAATGCGAAAAAAGAAAAGAAAATTTTGATCCCAACGGGGGAGGCATCGCTATTGTCACAAATGCGAACCATGTATCTTTCTAGGAAAAAAATGAATAATTACGAGAGGATGGGGAGTTTGATAATCTTTTATCAACTAAAGAGTAGGATGGTTAATTCCAAAAATTTAACATGAAAATAAACGCTCTTTCATTTGGAAAAGCAAAAGGGTGACGAGTGAGTAAACTATTGAAATAAGAAGGATAAGTTTTGAAAAGTTGGATGAGAAATAGAATTTGATTTGCTAAAGTCTAAAAGCACCATACCTATAATTTACTTCTCTTTTAATCATAATATATTAACGCCTTTTTATATTTATATTGTCCTAAAATGACCTTTGTAATGATTTATTTATGGGTTCTTCACATCAATTGGTTTTACTTAATATATGAATGATGATAATTCTTTATAAGCTAGCAGTATCCATTTTCGTGCTTTATCAGTGAATATTCAAATATTTTACTAACAAACAGATTTATTACATGACCCCACAATATTTGATCCACACATACCTTCAGAAAATATAAGTTAAAGAAAAGTAATTAAGAAATCATGCTGCTAGTAAGTCGTATTTGAGCTGAAAAGGGCGAAGGAACACAATGATGACTATTGTGATATAATCGTATTTTATTAATAAGTTTTACGTATTAAGTTAAACTCTAAATGAGTTGGTGTAGATGCACAGTCCTTTAAATTATTCTATCTGTAAGGTCAAAGACGATGTGTCCTTTGCAGGGTTAAGGCACCCCTTCTGACGGCTCTGTTAGCCCGTTAATAGACATGTCAATTGACGATGCCTTCAAAAACTAGAGAGAGTTATGTAATCTAAAAGATTTGCATGATAATATAACTAATTTTAAATAAAAGTGTGTCATATTTATGAGACTTTATAAATAAAATGTTATTATGTACACATGAACTTGTTTATTGTGGCAAAAAGTATATGAACTCTTACAATTTATCCACGTTTTGCTTGAAATTTTTGTCTAAACTAGAGCGCCTTCTTCTGCTGTTGTAATACAGATTTTGTGTAACATAATATCATATTGGAATACGCTTTTGTAAGTGTAATATGCATGACCTATAATAGGGGTGTTCATCGGATCGGATAACGGATTATTCGGATTATTCGGATTGGATTATTCGGATTTGAAAATTTCAGGACCCTATCCGAAATCCGATCCGATCCGAATAAGAATTTTTCTATCCGATCCGCATCTATCCGAATTCAATTCGGATCGGATTCGGATATATCCGAATAATCCGAATTTATCCGAATAATCCGAATAAACCAAATAACAATTTTTTTCTTTTTTCCTATATATTTATTTTTTTTTTGCTAATTTTTATTCTTTCAATTTTATAAGTTGAAAATCACAATAAAAGATATAAAACTAAAAAGTAAAATTTGACTTGTACACAAATTTAAATTTTAGAACATAATAGGTAACTATATAGAACCTGAATATTAGAATCTCTAATTTAGAACGACGATCGATTATTGCATAATTATTTAGTATTATGACTAGAATGTGTAAAGATTCTTGTGTATTGAGTAGAAAACATAATATATAGTTAAGTAATGAGTATTGGACTAAAAACATAGTTGAAGTCTTATTCGGATTAATCGGATATCCTAATTATCCGAATAACCGAAAAAAAAATTGTGAAATCTGAAATCCGATCCGAAATCCGAATAAGGAATTCGGATTCGGATGAGATCCGATCCGAATATCCGAATAAGGTTTCGGATCGATTTATTCGGATTCAGATACGGATCGGATTTCGGATACTTTCGGATATCGGATTTTTTGAACACCCTTAACCTATATTATCTGTTTAAGTTAAATCAGTCATCATCCTTTAATCCAATCTTCTAATAAGTATAAACATAATAACTTAACTAAAAGATGACACATTAAACAAATATGATCCTTATACAAATATTTACTAATAATTCCGAATAATTTTTTTAACAGCTAATTTTTTCTTCTTATGCCACCAAACCTTACATTTGGAAATACTTAAACCCACACCACTATTATAGAGGGCAACACCAATACAACTAGACCACAAGAGCATGAGTTTTGAAAGGGTTATAGAAAATGTCAGATGCAAGAACCCAAAAATGGCAATGGATTTTGCTAGGGAAGGCACCATGGTGAAAAACGACCAGTGTTTTCACGGCCGGATCGGACCGGCCGGTCCGACCGGTCGAACCGGGGATCGGCTAGGTGGCCGGTCCGGTCGTGTGCGATTCGTTTTGTGGGGGTCGAACCGGCCGGTTCTACCCGAGTCGGTGGTCGGACCGGGGAACCGGACCGGTTCGGACCGGTTTTGCAATTTTTTTTATTTTTTTTTTAATTTTTTTGAGTAAAAACGGGGTGTTGAACTACAAATTAGTGTGCTAGATCAAAAAGTAAAACCGAATTCAAAAACGGGCTCGCACGGGCCTGGGTTTTTGAAGTTGCATTCGTGTCCGCGACACGTGCGGGCACACACGAGTTCGCTGGAAATCCAACCTTTTTCCCCATTTTTGCACCCCCCCCTGCGCGCGGGTAGTACTTGTGACAAAATATGTCATAAGGATACACTAGAGTGATAAAAAAATTACTTATAAACCAAACATCACTTTGTCCCCACACCAATGTGGGACAAAGTGTTCAATATAATCTTAAACATACATTCACACACACCCAAATATACTTAAATTTTATATATAACTATAAAATACATATATAAAGCATATATAAATTACTTATATTTAATTACATATATAAATATAATTAAAATATAGTTAAATCGGTCCAACCGGTCCGACCGGTCCGACGGTCCGACCACCAAACCAGTAGGGCGTCCGGTTCGACGTCCGATCCGGTTCTGAAAACATTGAAAACGACCTTAAAATTGACATGGCTTTGGCTGGTCTCAAATCATAGGCAACACCAATGTTATTACAATTATAAAACCTATTTTTTGTTTGATACCTTGAGGTTAATAGTTTTATAAATTTTAAACTCTTTTTACTTGTCTTCACATGTTTTTTTTCAATTTATGATTTTGAAGGATTGGAATCAATGACGGACCCAAATTTTTTTTTCATGGGTGTCGGAATTATTTGATGTTCAGATATCTATTTGAAAAAAAATATAATATTTTTTGATTGTTCTCTATGAATATTAATCTACTGAAAACCGGTATATTATATATTCTAGACTAACTTTTTGAAGCAATTTTATTTGAATAATAAATACAAATATCAATTAGATATAAATATCATTTATTGAAGAGTTTTTTTTTTCTCTATTCATGTTACTAAAGTTTAATAAAATTTAATAAAAGTTCAATGCTTAGTTAAATTTTTTATTAGAATATCTTTTTACTATTTAGTTATATATATTTTAGAAGCTATATATATATATATATATATATATATATGATTTATATAAACATTGAATAAATAAAATATAACTAAATAAAATAGTGCATATATGCGCACTTGTAGAGTGATCATGTTATTTCATGTTTTAGACGATATAAATATAAAATATACTTAGAAATTTAGTGTTTCAGTTTTGATCGGACAATGAACTGTACACATTATGCGAAAATAATTAAACTATTAAATAAATTAAATTTTAAAAATATAAAAGTAAGTTAAATACTAAATTGTAAGAGAATAGTAATATTACTATTAAATAAAATTATAAATATATAATTGAAATGTGAAGGACAAATTACAAACTAGAGTCTAGAGTCATTCAAATAATATTAAATTAGTTTAAGATAAATTAAATACATTGCAATTTCAAATTTAAATTTAGATTTATGATAGGGTACTAATATACAGACGTCTCATATTATAAATGGGTATCCCATATACGCATATATGTACACTTGTAGAGTGATAATGTTATTTCATGTTTTAGACTATATAAATATAAAAGATACTTAAAAATTTAGTGTTTCAGTTTTGACCGGACAATGAACTGTACACATTATGCGAAAACAATTAAACTATTAAATAATTAAAATTTTTAAGAAGTATAAAAGTAAGTTAAATACTAAATTGTAAGAGAATAGTAATATTACTATTAAATAAAATTATAAATAAATAATTAAAATGTGAAGGACAAATTATAAACTAGAGTACAGAGTCATTCAAATAATATTAAATTAGTTTAAGATAAATGAAATACATTGCAATTTCAAATTTAAATTTAGATTTATGATAGGTACTAATATACCGACGCCTCATATTATAAATGGACATCCCATATACGCCTTGTATGGCACCATACGCGACGTATAGGGTCGAAACCCCCTTATACGAATCGTATAGTAAATTTCGGCACTGACTACGAGAAAAAACCAGGGAGATGTGAGAGGGGTTATACGTCTCGCATAGAGCTATACGAAAACCCCTTTATTCGAATCGTATGGAGCTAAACGACATGTATAAAAAATTGGAGTGTCAATTTTTATGACTATTAATTAACTTACACCTATCAAGTACAACTAGAAATGCAGAGTATCATTTAGTTTTCATTTTTTTCAAATTACTTTCTTTTTCGTTATTACTTCTTCTTCATCTTTATTTTTCTTTATCTTCTTCATCTTTATTTTTCTTTATCTTCTTCTACTTTATCATTATGCTCAAGCTTCTTCATATTCATTTTCAAGGCTGCCTAACGTTATGTCTTTCTCTTTTCATTTTTTCTTTTTCATTGTTTTCATGATGTCGGTGTTAAAATTTCTTGGATGTCTCTCGAGGTACGATTGTATATGTATTAAAATAAATATTATTTTAGTAGGTGTCGGGTGACCCCAACCCGTAAGGTTGGGTCCGCCCCGATTTGAATATGTTTGGAAATCGTGTGTGTATTTATTATTTTGTAGAATATAATTAGTATTGTTTGGCACATGTTCATGAGATACTTGTTAATATCTTCTATTATCATTTTTCACATAACCATTTTACCATTTATATATATAAGAAACAAAGCTACTATATTATAACTCCCACAACGAAAGACTATAACTCATCTACTAGTTGGAAAATGATTAGCGTGAAATATTTAAGCGGTTAGATTTGTAGCTGATCATCGGTGAATCATCGACACATCAATCAAAACACAAACAATAAAGAAAGGGTGGTGCTGGGGACACCGCTGGGGTTTTTGGTGGTAGGCCGGTTCAAACGGTCACGGTTAGGGCTTGCGGTCACATTTTAGCCCCTAACCGTGACCGCAAGGCCTTGCTGTCACTGTTTGAGGTGGTACTACCCGTGATCTCGTGACAACAAAACGACAAAATGGCCTGATAAAGTTGAAAGCGGTCACCAAACCGTCACGGTTTGGCCTAACCGTGACCTCTAGGGTACGAGGTCTCAGTTTAAGGTACGAGGTAGACGTGATTTTGACAGAAGGCCGGGAATCGCGCCACGAACCGTCACGTGGAGGCCAAACCGTGACGGTTTGTGCACCAGATTTTCACCTTAAATACCATTCCTCTTTCAACACTCCGCATCGAATCATCTCATTCGAAATTTTTTTCATTTGAGCTTTCATTCATCCAACACTCGAGTTTTTTCAGCCTTCGTCATTCCAAAAAACACGTTAATTTGAAAACAATGTCGGGTTCGGGAGATCATTATCAAAAGCCGAAGCTTCCAGATTTGAATGAGGTGCCACATATCGAAGATTCGAACCAGGTTAAAGTAGTATATGTTTTATTATAACTTATTGTTTGAAATATCTAACCATTATCTTTTTAGGAATATTACGTATACGGGAGTCACCCTCCGTGGGGGGAGGAGGAAACCAACCCGTCGAACACATATGCTCAAGAGGCGTATAACTCTTTATTTGGACAGACAGGTTACGGTGAAGGGTACAGATATCCCCCTTGCAATTCTTACGGGCATGCCCCGAACACGTACCACTCACAAACAGAGCTGGATTACGGACATCCCCCGTACCAGTCAGAACTAGAAATTACACATGTGTCGGATACTTTTAATGGGAATGACACAGATGAGAGTGACGGTTCGGTTCACCTCAAAGAAAACCATGGGGACACCGCGGAGCATGATGAGGATGAGGATCGGATTCGAAATGCTACGGTTTCTTATAAAACCGATAAAGTACGAAGAATTTTTATTCTTTTGTTTATTTTATTTTTTATTTGTTTTATATATTATTTTTTATGTCTAGCTTTATCATTTTTTAGTATTTTGATTCTCGTGAGTACTTGAAGAGCTGGGCTAAAATGAGAGGACAAGAGCATGGGTGCGTCATTGTGGTGGGTCGGTCACGAAAAAAGGATGTGAAACTATTATGCAATCGTAGTGGTGAACCTAAATTCACTGGCACAAGTAGACGTACTGGGAGCATAAAGAAGGGATGTCCCTTTAAACTCGTAGGGAAGTACGTAGGAAAGAGTGACAGTTGGATGTTAGAGGTGAGAAACGAGACGCATAACCATGATCCTGTTGTGTACGAGGAGGGCCACGCGCATCTTAGAAAGATGACTGCCGAAGAAATTGATCTTGTCGAGAAGTTACACAGGCAGCACGTGTGGCCACGACATATCCATTCAGCCGTAAGGGAGCACTTTCCCCACAGCGTCTGTGTTGTTCAAGACATATACAATCTGACGTTGAAGTTTAGGGCTGAGGGGAGAAAAGGCATGACACCAATGCAGGAACTTGAAAACCTGCTACAATCTAAAGAGTTCGTGTATGAAACATGAACGAATGCAACTACTAAAGCCGTGGAAGATGTTTTCTTTTGTCATCCTACTTCGTATAAAATGTGGTGCGCATTCCCGCACGTGATGTTGATAGACACGACGTACAAGACCAACATGTACAACATTCCGTTTGTTCAGGTTATTGGCGTTACGTCGACGTCGAAGTCGTTTTGTATTGCGCATGCATTTATATCGAGGGAACGGCAGGACAACTTCACATGGGTACTGGAGCGGATCAGAGATATGCTCGATGGGTGTGTGGAGCCCCGTGTTATTGTCACAGACAGGGACCTGGCCCTGATGAGCGCGTGTGACACCGTGTTCCCGAGTGCTACTAAAAACCTATGCAGGTGGCACGTTAGGGAGAATATCAAAAACGGTGGAATATGATATTCAAAACCGGCATGTGGAAGGATTTTCCATACTGGTGGAAGACCTTGTGTTCGTCTCCCACAGAGGCATTGTACGATTACAATTGCAGGAAGATGGAAGAAAAGTTAACTGAAGATGGTAAACGTGGTAAGAATTTCATAGTTATTTTTACTCTAATAATTTATTTGTTCATTTTATAAATTTTGTTATTTCTTTCAGAGGTATGGGAATATATTTAGAATAATTGGTTGGTGCCGTACAAAGAGAAAATTATTACTTGTTGGATGTACGACCGTCTTAACTTTGGTGAGTTTACAACTAATATGGTTGAGGGCCAACATGTCAACTTCAAGAGTTACCTCACAGGGACCAATAATACGTTGCACACACTTGTCGGATATGTTTGAGACCTCGTGCGCGGCCAGGAGATTGAAATTTGTAAAACATTCGAGGTGTCCCGTGTGAAAATTAAAAAGACCATCGACTGTCATTGTTCTCAAAGTTGCATTATAAAGTATCCATTTTTTGCCTTAGCCACCTTGAATCAGAGTTGACGAAAATGGAAATGATTCAGGAGTCTGGGGCTTCATGTGGACACCAGTTGTTCACGTCCATGGGCTTGCCATGTGCTTGTCGTTTGGAGATACACACCCGAGAAGGTTATATTTTTCTTAATACATTTTTTACTGTTGTCACACGATTGCATACTTTTCACTAATAATTTAACCTTTAAATCCAGTTACAAGTATTCCACTCGATGCGGTAGATCCACACTGGAGGAAGCTTGATTTCGAGCCAGCGTACGTCGCGCCGCCTGAACCCGACTACAATGTGAAATTTGATGACTTGAAACAAAAGTTTATGTCGTCTCCCAACCCTCAAGTAAAGAAAAAATTGTTTAAGAAAGTATTTGACTCTTTGTTTAAGAGCAAGTCAAAACTTAAAGAACCTGAGGTGCGTCATGACCGACGTGGTCGTCCAAATATTAAGGAGCAACAAAGA
Organism: Flaveria linearis; assembly: GCA_024085815.1. NCBI lineage: Eukaryota > Viridiplantae > Streptophyta > Magnoliopsida > Asterales > Asteraceae > Flaveria > Flaveria linearis. Next base: position 93,352,491 of record CM044002.1, read on the forward strand.
AGAGCGGACTCCAATACATCACAGTATGAGGCTGCTAGACACAGCTCCTATACTTCCTCACAACAAACTACGCCTGACCCGGCGAGGCATAGCTCATATACCCTCAGTTTAAAATGCCCAACGACCGTTCTAATCAGGCAAAGGCTGCTTCAAATGTACCGATTACGGGAGCTGCCCTAGGGTTTCCTTTAATATTGAAACCAAAGGACGTGATAAAAGTTATAAAGTATAAGGATCAGCTGCCCCAATGGATTCACCGGTACGTTTCGACTATAAAAGATGTGCGGCCTGATGGTAACTGTGGTTTTCGGGCGATCGCGGTGGCTTTAGGGAAAAAGCAAAATGAATGGGAATGGGTTAGGCGTCAAATGTTGTCGGAGATGGACAGAAACATGAGGTATTGGCGGAGCAATTTGAACCGCGAGTTGCCTGGCTATTATGATTCTGTTCGTAATAGCTTAAATTTGTTTGGCACGACTCAACCCGTACCCGATACCCATTGGCTAACTTTTCCGGCCCATGGACTCGTAATTGCGGAAACATTCAATTGTATTGTGCATCTTATTTCTTCATTTGGCAGCCAGACATGGTTCCCGCTGAGAACAGCCCCAGAGCCATTATTCACCTATCCAGTTGTCGCACTTGCTCATGTTCACCAATGTCACTTTATTTGCATACAATTGGAAGGGGATTACCCAATGCCCAGTATGGGCTAATTATAATACCCATATAAATAATAATAATAATAATAATAAAAGGTTCAGGGGGTTGTTTTGCCATTTGAAAACTTAAATTTATAAGTTTGAGCACAAAATGATAATAACATAAAGCTCAGGGACCATTTCTATAAATTGGGAAAAACACCCCTCTTTTCTCTCCTATACCCGCATTTCCGACGGGTTGTAATTCCGGCCATAAACCGGCTCCGGCGACCCCCCAAACGACCACTTTAATCGATTTTTTGTTCAAACAAATCGTCTCGACAACATTTCGTGCATAATTCGAACTCGTGGGCCACTGTAAATTGAATAATGGAGTCGAACTAGTGCGGTTGAACTTTCGGCGGATTCCATTACTTTATAACGCACTATACCTTGTAATAATTCAAACTAATCACACATACACGGTCATACAAGCATTTCTAATCAGTTGGCATATTCAATTACACTCGGAAAACAACAAAACACCACCTTCGATCGCCGCTTTGTCTCGGACCTGCAACTTGGTTGAACAACACCTTCTGGTCAATATAATCAGAAATTGACTTGGGGCTTTGATTCATAAACACCATTCGAAGCTCCACACAAAATTAATTGGATTGTAGTCATCATTTGGGTACCTAACCGGTGCTACGTTTAGTCGCGACTGTTCATCCTTCGTTCTCATCAATTCCTACATCAATTTAGGTAATTAAACACTCATACACGCTCGGTTTCATACAAGGATCAAAAGCCCTATGGTTGTTTTGATTAACAATAACAATTTGATGTTCAATTGAATCGAAATTCTTTCTAGGGTTTATACGGGCTGAAATTGGGGATTTTGGATTCGGGATTGGTTAACAGGTAATTGAACACACCTATTAGCTCGATTTTGGATGGGGATTAAAAGCCCTATGAAATTGAGAATTAACATCATCGAATTCGTGGTCAATTGGATTGATTTCAAAACTAGGGTTTATGCTAAATTGGGGGATTTGTTTAAGAGGGGTTTTAAGTTTTAAAAGCTGTGTTATAACGCGGCTGAGGCCTTTGATCTACTGGTTTGTGTGTGGGACTTTGGGTTTGAGGTCACGGGTTCGAACCCGAGCCTCTGCATATTTTTTTAAGCCCTATTTAACCTTTTAAAATTTTGTAAAAATTCCTAAAATTATAAAAATCCTTTCTATAATCCCTGTTTATTTTTAAATCATCAACTTGATTTTTCTGTAATTTTCGTTAAGCTTAAACATTTATAAAACAATATAACAAAGACATTTAGTTTAATTATTTTATGGAATCTTTTAAATAAATGGTAAAAAAATCAGATTAAATATAAGACTTCTTTTATAAAAGTACCTAATTAAATTCCTGTAAATTAGTTTGTTAAAAACCTTAACAATTTATGTTTATATCGTTATAAATTGTTTATTCGTTTAAAAATAAGCTTTAAATAGTTGATTTAGTTCCGTATTTTACGGCCAACTTACGGAGGCCATAACTTCTTCATAACAGATTCAAATCAGTTAAACCTTATATCCATGACGAAGTTCGTCGAAAAACGAATCTGTTGATATATAAAACATAGAAAAACTCATTCGTTTAGACCTCCAAATAGTCGTTTTCGTAACAGCTAGCAGTTCTGCGCAGCTGTAAAGATCCACGTTTTTCTCATATTTCGGTAATCCAAATCAGAAACTTTTCTAAAGGAAAGTTGTTTAGAAATCACTAATCTAGTAAACTGGAGATTTTCAGAATTTTTAAACGTCGTTTAGTATTTTTAACGAGTGCGAAAAGACAGGGGCAGAACTGGAATTTTCCAAACTATAATTTGCGTTACGTTATCGTAGGTTCTCGCGGCGTTAACCGAGCCTAGACATTGTTTCTGATCATTGTCATTCGTGTATAAGGTACGGATTCTTGGTTACCTTTATCATAGTATAAATTCTGTTCTGTTACTTTGTAGTACAGATTTTGATGCCATGTTTCCGTTAATATGACTCGTTTGGCCTTTGGTATTTTACTAGTCGCCTAACATTATTTGTTATGCTATGACTCGTTCGAGTTATTAATTTTTACTTGTTGAAGGCTTACAGCATGCAATATATATTTTATAAGTTTGTGCTCATTATTGCATGTTCCTATAAATGTTCTATTGATACGTTATATGTTGGTAGTTGTACTACCATTTGATTTGATACTCTGTTACCCGAGCTCTCCGACATGTCATTGTGGCGTCAATGATGTGACACTTTTCGTGACGGTGTGTAATAAATAGTTCACGACGGCTCCGTTAACACGTTAGTACTCAGGTAGTACTTTGGCCATAATATTTGGGAGGCGGATGATCGATCCTAGTTCAGTTCAGTTCAGTTCAGTTCAGTTCCGGGGGATGGAATCATGTGTGTACATCCCACACACCATCTCATTAGTGCATAGTCTAGCTAGCTATGTACTTATCAGTTCAGTTTTGGCTCTGGGTACTTCTTATATTACACGACTTATTTTGTTTGTATATACGCGTCGTGTAGATCAGTTCAGTTCAGTATTACATGTTCAGTTCAGTATCAGTATTATATGTTCAGATTCAGATTTCCGTTTTCCATATCATATGATCAGTTCAGTATCAGATATCATTAGGTTACGCTTCTTATCATTACTATTGTTATTTCCGTCACTGAGCAACTTTTGGCTCAGCCGTATTTTTTTTTTGTGGTGTTTTTCTTATTTGATTGTAGGTAATCAGGGTATTCCGGGAAATCAGTGAAGAGTGATTGAAGATCAAGATTGTATTTTACTCTTATTGATGTAATGAATAACTTAATTAGGTTCTTTCAAATTATCTGGTGTGTTTGAAATTATCTCTTTAATATCATGGATTTGGTTTTTGATTTGATATCTGTAATAGTGACACGTCAGCCTCTCCGGGTTGGGGTGTTACAGTTCTGGTATCAGAGCAAAGGCTCTTTCCTGTAGAAAACTTAAACGTTAAAATAAACTTGTGAGGTAATGGGTAGACGTTAGGTTAGGATCTAATTTTGTTCCCAATCTAAATTCCAGTGTTCACACGTGTACTTTCATTTCAGATGGCTCCTAAGAGACGTGTGAACAACCGCAATAACCCGAATGGCCCCTCATCTGATACTCCTCTTGAAACCCTCGTTGCTAATGCCGTAAACGCTGCTATTTCTGGAATACTCCCTAACCTGATGACTCAGACTGCTCAAACAGTCATCCAGCAGATGCAACAGGCAAATTCGGAGGGAAACAACACAGGACCTCCACCCGGTGGAAATAACTCAGAGCCACCTTCTGGCGGGAACAACACAGGAGCACCTTCCGGTGATAATACACCACCACCCCGTGATGGTATTCATGTCTGGTTGGAATGTTTTCAGAAGCAAAGGCCTAAGTCTTTCAGTACTTCTAATGATCCGGTCGAGGTGCAAAACTGGATCAGTCATAGTGAGAAATTGTTTGAAGTACTTGGTGTTGAGGACGTATACAAAGTAAGGTTGACTACATACAAGTTAGAAGATGATGCTCACAGATGGTGGACGACTGTGAAACAAGCTAGAGGAGGAAACGAATATGCAGCTACACTTCCTTGGGACAAATTCCGAGGAATGTTTTATGAGGAATACTTCACTGCTGCTGACCGCACTGAGTATCGTAGACAGTATGCTAATATCAGACAGAGGGATGACGAGCACATAACAGATTTCAAGACACGATTTACGCGGTTAGTGAGTTTTCTTGGTGCATCGGCAGGCTCACCGCATGAGCAGACAGAAAATTTTCAGTGGGCCATATGTGAAAGGGATCGAAAGTTTATATTGAATCATCGGTTTAAAGATATTAATGAAGTGGTTGATGCTGTTAAAAACTTATATAATGATAAGAAGAATGGAAGGAAGTCGTATGATGATAACCGCAAGCGGCCTAGAGAGAATGACCATGATCAGTCTTCTTCTCATACGAATAAGAATCAGTCTTCACCACCACGAGACCGTCGAAATCGTTTCGATCGCAACAACAACAATAACTCCCAATCATGGAAAAATCGAAACCAGAACCAGAAATCAACTCATAATCAGACTCAGCAGGCTCCTATTCGTGCTCAACCACCAAATCAGCAACACCCTAATCAGGATCGGAATGCTATCCCTCAGTGTAACACATGCGGGAAACTTCATAAGGGAGTTTGTCGTCTGGCCGGAGGATTATGTTTCATATGCGGACATGCAGGACACATGATTAGGGATTGCCCTCAGCGCGACCCTCGTAATAACGCTGGAGGGAATCAAGCTAAACCTGCAACTGGAGGACGAGTTTTTGCACTCACTGCAAATGAAGCGGCTAACGCACCAGGTATATTTCTGACACCCTTAGTTAGCAACGTATTATATGCATATATATGTCTTATCCGATACTGATAATAAACGCCCTAAGTATGATCTCCGGTACCCTTTGCATTGGAAAGCGGGATATTTATGTCTTGTTTGATACGGGCGCTACGCATTCTGTCGTATCTCTTTTGTTTGCTAAGTACTTAAGGACTGCACCTACTGCGTTAGAGCACACTTTGGCCATTACTACTCCATTAGGAGAGTCGACTATCATCTCGCATGTCTATAGAGATTGTCCGATCAGAATCGAGTCTATTATTCGTAAATCCGATTTGTTTCCTATGCAAATGAGTGACTTTGATGTCATACTTGGTATGGACTGGTTAACTCGACATCACGTTACTATTGAATGCCAGACTCGTCGTGTTTTATTTGGAAATCCTCAATGCCCTGAACTCGTTTATCAAGGGACTCAGCCTCGGAAATCGTTGAAAATCATCTCTGCGTTTAAGGCTCAGAAACTCTTATCACGCGGTTGCATGGGATTCCTAGCTTCAGTGAAAGCTACATCTTCTGAAAAGCTGAACATATCTGATTATCCGATTGTATGTGATTTTCCTGACGTATTTCCTGAGGAGTTACCCGGACTTCCACCAGATCGCGAGGTAGAATTCACTATTGATCTTATTCCAGGTGCTGAACCGATTTCTAAGGCACCGTATCGTATGGCACCTATGGAGATTAAGGAGTTAAAGGAGAAGTTACAGGAGTTACTGGATTTGGGATTTATAAGACCAAGCGTCTCGCCTTGGGGCACACCGGTCCTATTCGTGAAGAAGAAAGATGGTTCTTTGAGACTCTGCATTGACTACAGAGATCTCAACAAGATCACTATCCGTAATCGTTACCCTCTGCCTCGTATTGATGATTTATTTGATCAGCTTCAGGGTGCAAAGTGTTTCTCTAAAATCGATCTGAGGTCTGGTTACCATCAGTTAAAGATCAAAGATTCTGACGTCCCTAAATATGCCTTCCGTACTCGGTATGGTCACTATGAGTTCCTGGTTATGCCGTTCGGGTTAACTAATGCCCCGGCCGTATTCATGGACCTAATGAACCAAGTCTTCCGCAAGTTCCTCGATAAGTTCGTCATTGTATTTATCGACGACATCTTAATTTATTCTAAAAGTAAGGAGGAGCATGAGAATCATCTTCGTATCGTGCTCGAAACACTACGTGAAAAGAAGCTTTATGCTAAATTTTCGAAGTGTGATTTTGGCTGAGCAAGGTTGTTTTTTTGGGTCATGTCGTTTTTGCGGATGGTATTATGATGGACCCTGCTAAAATAGAGGCGATCACTAAGTGGCCTAGACCGTCCTCAGCCACAGAAGTCCGTAGTTTCCTTGGGCTTGCTGGTTACTACCGCAGATTTGTCGAAGGTTTTTCTGTTATAGCTTTACCCTTACGCAACTGTTAAGGAAAGGGGTTAAGTACTCTTGGAATGATGAACGAGAGTAAAGTTTTGAAGAGCTCAAGAAAAGATTGGTGTCTGCTCCTGTTCTCACACTTCCATCGGGCACGGGTGGATATCAGATTTACAGCGATGCCTCTAAAAAGGGACTTGGATGTGTGCTAATGCAGCATGGTAAGGTCATTGCTTATGCTTCACGGCAGCTGAAACCTTACGAGGTTAATTATCCTACGCATGATTTTGAACTCGTTGCTGTTATTTTCGCGTTGAAAATATGGCGTCACTATCTTTACGGAGAGACTTGTGATATTTTTACTGATCACAAGAGCTTGAAATATATCTTCACACAAAAAGAACTAAACATGAGGCAGAGAAGATGGTTAGAGTTGTTAAAAGATTATGATGCCAACATTCAGTATCATCCGGGAAAGGCCAATGTGGTAGCTAATGCCCTTAGCAGGAAGAGCTCAGGAACAGTAGCCTCCCTACAGCTATAATCTCAGAACATTACCGACCTTGATAGATTGGGTATTGGCTTACATATTGGCAAGAGCGACGGATATCTTGCTAGGCTTCAGATTGAGTCAGACTTAATATCCCGGATTAAGAATGCACAGAAAGATGATGGTGAACTCTGGGCAATCTTACATAATGTGGAGATTGGTAAACAATCAGAATTCAGAGTAGATGAACATGGGGTAATCTGGTGTGGTAAACGTTTATGTGTGCCTAATGATTCTTCTCTTCGAGAATCGTTATTAGCTGAGGCACATAGTTCTCTGTTTTCTATTCATCCAGGATCTACTAAGATGCATCGTGATCTTCGTCAGAATTTCTGGTGGAATGGTATGAAAGAAGACGTAGCTAAATTTGTTAGCAGATGTCTTACTTGTCAACAGGTCAAGATTGAGCATCAAAGAGCTAGTGGTTTGCTTCAGCCACTACCTATTCCTGTATGGAAATGGGATGATATTTCCATGGATTTTGTGACAGGGTTGCCAAGGACATTTAAGAAAAATGATGCAATATGGGTTGTAGTTGACAGATTGTCAAAGTCGGCTCACTTTCTCCCCATTCAGCAAGGATTTTCGGTTAGCAAGCTATCGGAAGTGTTTACACAAGAGATTGTTAGACTTCATGGCACTCCGGTTTCTATCGTGTCTGATCGAGACCCGAGATTCACTTCTCGTCTTTGGAAGGGTTTGCAAGCTGCCTGGGGTACCAAGTTGAGGTTTAGTACGGCGTTTCATCCTCAGACTGACGGTCAGTCGGAGCGTACTATTCAGACACTTGAGGACATGCTTCGAGCTTGTGCCTTAGAGTGGACTGGGAACTGGGATGAGTACTTGTGTTTGGTCGAGTTTGCTTACAACAATAGTTGGCAAGCTAGCATTGGCATGGCACCTTTCGAATTGTTGTATGGTCGTAAATGTAGGGCACCTGTTTGTTGGGAAGAAGTCGGTGAGAGAATCATTGAAGGACCCGAGTTAGTTCAAATCACGAATGAGAAAGTTGCTATTGCTAGAGAAAAGTTAAAGGAAGCTCAAAGCAGACAGAAAAGTTATGCAGACCGACACCATCGACTTTTGGAGTTTAAGGTCGGTGACAAAGTGTTCCTGAAGGTTTCGCCTTGCAAAGGCGTACGACGTTTTGGTCTTAAGGGGAAACTTAGTCCACGGTTTATCGGACCCTTTGAAATTCTAGAAAGAGTTGGTGAGGTTTCGTATCGTTTGGCTTTACCACCTCAACTGTCACATGTGCATAACGTCTTTCATGTATCTCTTTTAAGGGGATACAATTATCATCCTGTTCACGTGGTTAACTATCCACTTCATTTGATTCGTGAAGACTTATCGTTCGAGGAGGAACCCGATGCCATACTTGACCGACAAGAACGCATTATGCGTAGTAAAACTATTTCTTTTGTTAAAGTATTATGGAAAAATCATTCCGAACGTGAAGCTACATGGGAGATAGAAGATGAAATCCGTTCTCAATATCCGTATCTGTTTACCTCTTAGTTATTATCTTCTATATGTTTCTGTTATCAGTTATGAAGTTATCAATTAGCTGTTTCTTGAACATCACATTAGTCATCTCTTATACGATTTTGTCTGCCGAATCGATTCTGTTCAGCAATTGAATAATTATGAGTGATTTCGTTCACTTGTTGATTTTCATTACTCCGCGTACGTGATGTCATATCTTGTTCGACCTCTACCTAGCAATTTCGTGGACGAAATTGTTTTAAGGGGGTAGAATTATAATACCCATATAAAAATAATAATAATAATAATAATAAAAGGTTCAGGGGGTTGTTTTGCCATTTGAAAACTTAAATTTATAAGTTTGAGCACAAAATGATAATAACATAAAGCTCAGGGACCATTTATGTAAATTTGGAAAAAACACCCCTCTTCTCTCTCCTATACCCGCATTTCCGGCGGGTTGTAATTCCGACCAAAAACCGGCTCCGGCGACCCCCCAAACGACCACTTTAATCGATTTTTTGTTCAAACAAATCGTCTCGACAACATTTCGTGCATAATTCGAACTCGTGGGCCACTGTAAATTGAATAATGGAGTCGAACTAGTGCGGTTGAACTTTCGGCCGATTCCATTACTTTATAACGCACTATACCTTGTAATAATTTAAACTAATCACACATACATGGTCATACAAGCATTTCTAATCAGTTGGCATATTCAATTACACTCGGAAAACAACAAAACACCACCTTCGATCGCCGCTTTGTCTCGGACCTGCAATTGGTTGAACAACACCTTCTGGTCAATATAATCAGAAATTGACTTGGGGCTTTGATTCATAAACACCATTCGAAGCTCCACACAAAATTAATTGGATTGTAGTCATCATTTGGGTACCTAACCGGTGCTACGTTTAGTCGCGACTGTTCATCCTTCGTTCTCATCAATTCCTACATCAATTCAGGTAATTAAACACTCATACACACTCGGTTTCATACAAGGATCAAAAGCCCTATGGTTGTTTTGATTAACAATAACGATTTGATGTTCAATTGAATCGAAATTGTTTCTAGGGTTTATACGGGCTGAAATTGGGGATTTTGGATTCGGGATTGGTTAACAGGTAATTGAACACACCAATTAGCTCGATTTGGATGGGGATTAAAAGCCCTATGAAATTGAGAATTAACATCATCGAATTCGTGGTCAATTGGATTGATTTCGAAACTAGGGTTTATGCTAAATTGGGGGATTTGTTTAAGAGGGGTTTTAAGTTTTAAAAGATGTGTTATAACGCGGCTGAGGCCTTTGATCTACTGGTTTGTGTGTGGGACTTTGGGTTTGAGGTCACGGGTTCGAACCCGAGCCTCTGCATATTTTTTTTAAGCCCTATTTAACTTTTTAAAATTTTGTAAAAATTCCTAAAAATTATAAAAATCCTTTATATAATCCCTGTTTATTTTTAAATCATCAACTTGATTTTTCTGTAATTTTCGTTAAGCTTAAACATTTATAAAACAATATAACAAAGACATTTAGTTTAATTATTTTATGGAATCTTTTAAATAAATGGTAAAAAAAAATCAGATTAAATATAAGACTTCTTTATAAAAGTACCTAATTAAATTCCTGTAAATTAGTTTGTTAAAAACCTTAACAATTTATGTTTATATCGTTATAAATAGTTTATTCGTTTAAAAATAAGCTTTAAATAGTTGATTTAGTTCCGTATTTTACAGCCAACTTACGGAGGCCATAACTTCTTCATAACAGATTCAAATCAGTTAAACCTTATGTTCATGACGAAGTTCGTCGAAAAACGAATCTGTTGATATATAAAACATAGAAAAACTCATTCGTTTAGACCTCCAAATAGTCGTTTTCGTAACAGCTAGCAGTTCTGCGCAGCTGTAAAGATCCACGTTTTTCTCATATTTCGGTAATCCAAATCAGAAACTTTTCTAAAGGAAAGTTGTTTAGAAATCACTAATCTAGTAAACTGGAGATTTTCAGAATTTTTAAACGTCGTTTAGTATTTTTAACGAGTGCGAAAAGACAGGGGCAGAACTGGAATTTTCCAAACTATAATTTGCGTTACGTTATCGTAGGTTCTCGCGGCGTTAACCGAGCCTAGACATTGTTTCTGATCATTGTCATTCGTGTATAAGGTATGGATTCTTGGTTACCTTTATCATAGTATAAATTCTGTTCTGTTACTTTGTAGTACAGATTTTGATGCCATGTTTCCGTTAATATGACTCGTTTGGCCTTTGGTATTTTACTAGTCGCCTAACATTATTTGTTATGCTATGACTCGTTCGACTTGTTAATTTTTACTTGTTGAAGGCTTACAGCATGCAATATATATTTTATAAGTTTGTGCTCATTATTGCATGTTCCTATAAATGTTCTATTGATACGTTATATGTTGGTAGTTGTACTACCATTTGATTTGATACTCTGTTACCCGAGCTCTCCGACATGTCATTGTGGTGTCAACGATGTGACACTTTTCGTGACGGTGTGTAATAAATAGTTCACGGCGTCTCCGTTAACACGTTAGTACTCAGGTAGTACTTTGGCCATAATATTTGGGAGGCGGATGGATCGATCCTATTTCAGTTCAGTTCAGTTCAGTTCAGTTCTGGGGGATGGAATCATGTGTGTACGCCCCACACACCATCTCATTAGTGCATAGTCTAGCTAGCTATGTACTTATCAGTTCAGTTTTGGCTCTGGGTACTTCTTATATTACACGACTTATTTTGTTTGTATATACGCGTCGTGTAGATCAGTTCAGTTCAGTATTACATGTTCAGTTCAGTATCAGTATTATATGTTCAGATTCAGATTTCCGTTTTCCATATCATATGATCAGTTCAGTATCAGATATCAGTAGGTTACGCTTCTTATCATTACTATTGTTATTTCCGTCACTGAGCAACTTTTGGCTCAGCCGTATTTTTTTTTGTGGTGTTTTTCTTATTTGATTGTAGGTAATCAGGGTATTCCGGGAAATCAGTGAAGAGTGATTGAAGATCAAGATTGTATTTTACTCTTATTGATGTAATGAATAACTTAATTAGGTTCTTTCAAATTATCTGATGTGTTTGAAATTATCTCTTTAATATCATGGATTTGGTTTTTGATTTGATATCTGTAATAGTGACACGTCAGCCTCTCCGGGTTGGGGTGTTACACTATCATTGGCCGAGATTTGCATATCAACAAGCACTACAATGGAAAATTATGTATGAGGATCGTATAAATAATTACGTTAGAATAACGGATCGTCATAGAGGCACCAATGCCTCTTGTAAGTTATTATTTTCTGATACTTTATCATATTAATGAAGATCCCTTTATTTGATGATGATGATGATGATGATATAAAAATAATAGTACAAATAATAATAATAGTAATAGTAATAATAATAATAATAATAATAATAATATAATAATATAATAATAATAATAATAATAATAGTAATAGTAATAATAGAAATAACAATAATAATAATAGAAATAATAATAGTAATAATAATAATACTAATAATAATAATAATAGTAATAATAGAAATAATAATAATAATAGAAGAAATAATAATTGTAATTATTTTAAAGTTAATAATAATAATAATAATAATAATAGTAATAATAGAAATAATAATAATAATAGAAGAAATAATAATAGTAATAAATTTAAAGTTAATAATAATAATAATAATAATAATATAATAATAATAATAATAATAATAATTATATTAATATTAATATTAATAATAATAGTAAAAAAATAAAACACTAAATCAAACAGGAAGATAAACTGTCACGATTTGACCAAACCGTGACGTTTAGCGTTTGGCAACGGTCACGGTTAGGTCTAACCGTGACCTCTTTTCGGGCGCATGGCACCTGTTCGGGCGCATGGCACCTGTTCGGGCGCATGGCACCTGTTCGGGCGCATGGCACCTGTTTGGGCACATGGCAGCTGTTCGGGCGCATGACACTTGTAAAAGGTCACAGTTAGGGTTAGGGCAAAAGGTCACGGTTAGGGCAAACCGTGACCATTTGCCTAATTTTTTAATATTTTACTAATTAAATAATTTTATAAAAAATACCCACTTGAACCGGTGGTAGTTGGTTTCGAGCCCACACCACTCCCCTGTTGCCCTACCGTCTTAACCGGCCGGACAGGAGTGGTTCGCTGATAGGTATAGAAAACTTATTCTTTTAAAATAATCTGGACCAAAAGGTCACGGTTTGGGCAAACCGTGACCCCTTTGTTCATATGTGGCGTTGTGGAATGAAGTTGTCACAGCTTGTTGACACAAAATGTCACGTGGTGGGCGAACCGTGACAGCTTGTTGACAAAAGAGGTCACGGTTTGGTCTAACCGTGACCTTTTAAAGTTCCCTAATCCTACACATTAACCGTTTATGATCATTTACGTATATCGAATCGGATATTGTTGGGTCATGATGAGGCTGGTGCAACCAAAACCACTTCACATAGTCATTTTGGTGCTACATTCAAGGGCTTCCAAAGCTAAGCATGAGATCTTCCGAGAGTCTGAAGAACATCAGCTGAAGATATCAGCTGAAGGCAACAGCTGAAGACTATCTTCCGAAGACAAAGTCTGAAGAAAGAGCTGAAGACAAAGTCTGCTTTCGAAGACAAAGAAGACTCCAAGCCTCGGAAGAAGCAGTCTTCCGAAGTATAAGTGGCTTCGGAAGAAGTTATTCTTCCGAAGCATTTTATCCTTCGGAAGACATTGCTATGTCCAGTAGATATAAGTATGGTCCCTGACAGTCCGCTGCAGACCTCTGATACAGCATGACATCTTCCTAAAGAGCCATGTTGTTGACCATACTTTATTCTACTGTTCACCTTTTTATGATAGTACATGTTACCAACTTTAGTTGGTGACAAAAGGTAAGTCAGGGACATGTCCTGACTACCAACTCTCAGGCAAAATGTCTGAAAGACCTCACCTAGAGTCTTGTAGTATAGATGTTAGGTTAGAGGTTTCCAGCTGGTATCAAAGTATATCCGGCTGTAGGTAGTATTATATGTATCTTCTCCATGTAACTCATTAGATAAGCGATTTGAGTGTTGAGAGGCAATATATAAAAGTACCTTGAAAATTTACATTCTGTGTTTATTTACTGCCTGTTACTTGTTATATTGTGATCAACTCTTCATAGACTCTTGCTGAGTGTCGTTCAAGGTGAGTTTGAGAGAAAAACCATATGTTGAGTGACCAACACACGATCCTGCAATTGGTATTAGAGCTCCAGGCTCTTGATTGTGAGATCTTACCATCCAAATCAACCTGTTTTTCACTCCTCACTACAAACCACTCACTCAAATGGCCGCTCTCTCCAAGGCTGATATGGAAACTGACACCATGACCAAGTCCCCACTGATCACCCCTGAAGACTTTGACACATGGTGCATTAGAATGGAAGGCTTCATCAAGTGTCAAGATTCAAGAATGTGGGACTCCATTGTCAATGGTCCTTTCGTACCAAGCACTACTTCTGCCACTGGTAATCGCATCATTCCAAAAGATGCTGATGATTACTCAGAAGAAGATAGGAAGAGAATAGAGCTAGATCAAAGGGCTATGACTTCACTCCAAACTGCTCTCCCCAATTCCATCTACAGAGGCTTCAAGAAGTGCAAGACAGCCAAAGATTTATGGGATGCATTGAAGCTTATGTATGAAGGATCCAAGGAAACCCAAGAGAACAAGAAGGATCTCTTGAAGTAGCAGTTTGAGAACTTTACTTTCAAGGCTGGTGAGACCTTGACTCTACAATACTTCAGGTATGTTGAGATAGTAGATACTCTGGTGGATATTGGAGTAGCTCTTGAGAATAGAGACATAGTTAGGAAGTTCATGTCTTCCCTTCCTAAACTATGGACACACTATTGTGTTGTAATCAAGAGAACTTCGGACCTTAAGACTCTTACTCTCACAGAGTTGTATGGTATCCTAAGTGCATTCCAGATGGAGATGAACATGCAGAACTCCTCTGGTCACTCCAATAACCAACCGAGTTCAGCCCTTCATGTGGTTGAAAGGGAAATCATAGAACCACAACATCAGAAGCCGTGTTACCCTGACAACTCACATAGTGGACCATACATTACTGTACCTGAGACTCCAAAGTCTCAAAAGGTTCAACATAACTCCTTTCAGGATAGTTGTGCCTTTGTCTCTGGAAGTGGACACTCTGGTGATTTTCAATACTGCTTTGATGATCTTGAGTGCTTCAGTCTAGATGATGTGGAGTATGTGGACATTGTCCAACAAATGGCTCCTTTAACTTACAGAGCGAAGAAGTTCTTCAAGAGAACTGGAAGGCAATTCCCTCAAAACCCAGCCAACAGCAAGTTTGGGTTTGATAAGAGCAAAGCAAAGTGTTACAACTGCAACCAACTAGGTCACTTTGCTAGGGAATGCAAGGCTCCCAAGAACAACCCGGGAACCTCACAGGCCTCCACACATCCCACTGCTTCAAAGCATGAAGAGAAGTCAACTGAAATAGCTGCAGTAGCTCAGGAAGTTGACTGGAGCTTCATGGTACAGGATGTGACTCCCGCTCAAGCACTCATGGCCGGAACAAATGATGATCAGGTATATGAACATCTTTGTACTGCTGCCTGTATTGCTAAAGTTAAACTCTATAAGGATTACATTTTGGAAATCAGATCTGAGGTTGAGTCTTTAAATGTGTTAAAATCTGATTTTAAAAGAGCTGAATCTGACTATCAAAGGAAAATTGAAGAGTTAGAGAAAACTGTGTCTCTTTTAAAACATGAAAAGACCAACTATAAGACTCAAATTAAAGATCTGATATCCAAACTATCTGAAGTTCAAGCCCAGTTGGTCACTGCTGAGGCTCATGCCAGGAAGCAAGCTATTACTGAGCAAAACTTCCAAACTATTCTTGCATCATCCTCTCATTCCAAAATGTTTTATCAAAACAAAGAAGGGTTGGGAACCAATGAAATAGCTCCACCACACTCTTATGAGTCTATTAGACTACCTAGATGTGGTACTGAAGAGCAAGAGGTTCCAACTGTTGACCCTTCTCCATTGGAACTAGAGGAGGAGGCAAAAATAGTGGCCACCACAGGGGAGAAATAGGAGGATACACTCATCTCCACCTGTGAAGACCAAATCCTAACCACCAAGGCAAGAAGAAACAGAGCTAAAGCTGCTAAAAGGACTGCCAAGAAGGTTGCAGAGTCCAAGCTTAAGATTGACCAAAAGCAAATGGGTGTCTTCATTTCTGCCGGATTCTAAGTGGTAGGTACTTCTGATTCAGGAAAGGAGTGTAGTACCAACACTCCTGTCTTATAAAAGGATCAGAAGTTGAAAGGGAAAGTTGCTGATGAAGAGAAGAAATCCAAGAAACAGCAACCTACAAGTTCCCAGAAAACTAACATTGCATGCATAATGTGTGATCTGCACAACCACATGGCTAAAGATTGTTATTATAATCCAGCAAGCACACATTATGCAAATAATGTTAGAAAAGAAGGAGTCAGGGAAGGTTTCTCAGTTGGACCATTTCAAACGGTCCAAATGATGAAAAAGGGAAAGTTGGTCTCGGAAGCCAAGTTGCTTTCGGAAGAAAGTACTTCTTCCGAAGGGAAATGGCTTCGGAAGCCAAAGCTTCTAAGGTTCGGAAGAACAAGAAGGCTCCCTTGAAACCATCTCAGAAGAAGACTACTTCGGAAGAAAAGGTGGTGAAGGCTTCTTCCGAAAAGAAAGAAGCTTCGGAAGAAGACCATGCTGCAAAAGCTTCAACAAGCTCATCCTCAAAGATCAACCAAGGGATGGATTGGAAGATCAAGGAAGATGCTATAGCCCAAACCTCTTCTTCAACGACCTCTATTGAACCCCAATGCATATCTTTTGGTTTAATTATGTCACTATCTTTGGAAGAGCCCAAGACCAGCATGGCTTGGGCTTCCAAACAAAACTAACCATCTCATCTTATGTGCAGGGACATCCATTTGACAAGAACAACAATGTCTGGATTGTAGATAGTGGATGCTCCAGGCACATGACAGGGAACAGATCTCTCCTTCAACAATTCTAGAACTTTGATGGAGGGCCTGTCCAATTTGGAGGTGAGGCCGGAGGATATATTTCTGGCAGAGGAAGTATATCCAATGGCAGAATAAACGTTGACAAAGTTCACTTTGTCAAACAGCTTGAACACAATCTGTTAAGTGTTTCTCAATTCTGTGACCAGAAGCATCAGATGCTTTTCACAGAACATGAGTGCATTATCCTCAAACCAGGGATGACAATTCCTCCGGAATTGGTGCTTCTTAGATCTCCCAGGAAAGGGGATATGTACAAGCTGAATATGAACAATGCTTCTCCTATGGGTGAAGTATCATGCTTTCTTTCCAAAGCTGATAGTGATGAGTCAACACTATGGCATGAACGCATGTGTCATGTGAATTTTAAAACAATGAATAAATTGGCTAAAAATAACTTGGTACATGGTTTGCCTAAAAAGGAATTTTTCTGCAAAGATAACTGTGTTGCATGCCTGAAAGGGAAACAACACAGATCATCTCATAAATCCAAATGTGTTAACTCTATCACTACTCCATTGCACTTATTGCACATGGATCTCTTTGGTCCCACAAGTATAATGAGCATTGGAAGAAAATCATACTGCCTTGTGATTGTTGATGATTTTACAAGATTTACATGGGTATTCTTTTTAAGAAGTAATGATGAAACTGCTGAAACGTTAAAATCTTTTATTCTTAAAATAGAAAATCAAATTGATCACAAGGTTAAGATTATTAGAAGTGATAAGGGACTGAGTTTAAGAACTTCGTTCTTGACTCATTCTGTGACTCAAAAGGGATTGCCAGACAATATAGTGCTCCCAGAACTCCTCAACAAAACGGTGTTGCTGAGAGGAGGAATAGGACACTTATTGAGGCTGCTCGGACCATGTTAGCTGATTCAAAGCTACCTCTAACATTCTGGGCAGAGGCAGTCAGCACTGCATGCTATGTGCAGAACAGGGTTCTTGTAGTTAAGCCCCATGGAAAAACCCCTTATGAGTTATGGAACAAGAGGCCACCGTTCATTGGCTTTCTAAGGTCCTTTGGTTGCAGGTGTACCATACTTAACACAAAGGACAACTTAGCAAAGTTTACTGAGAAGTCGGATGATGCTATCTTTGTTGGATACTCTTCTAGCTCCAAAGCTTATAGAGTATACAACATCAAGAATCAACAATTTGAGGAGTCATCCAATATAGTTGTTAATGAGCACACTCCTTGTGTTAGGGGGAATGGACCTGATTATATCTTTGATTTAGAATTGTTTCCAAACTATTCTAAACAATCTTGTGAGAATGTTTCAGCTGGAACAGGTGCTCAAGGTGATGCTGATGCTGATGCAGATCAACTATTTGAGCTTCCCAGACCTCTTCCAAATTCTCCAAGAGCTGAAAGGCAACAAGCTTCAACCATTCACGGATCTGATAGTGTAACTATCTCCAGGAATAGTGAAGCTTCAACAAGTGAATCACCTGATGAACCCCAAAGCTCTTCAGGTGATCCATTACAACACCAGGTTAGGGAAGTAGTATTCTGAAGGAACAGGAATACTACTTCACAACCAACCATTGATGATGTTTCTCAATCATTCAATCAGTCCTCATTGAATGACTTTGAAACAACAGCTGGACAGAGTGATCCAGTTCCTGATCAGAATATGTCCAACCTAGACTTATCTCTGCAACTGGAAGTGATTCCTCGCCTTAGGATTCACAACACTCATCCAACTGAGAACATCATAGGGAATGTCTCTGAGGGTGTGAGAACAAGAGGGCAAACTCATCACGGGAATGTCTGCTTGTACTCATGCTTCTTGTCTCAGATGGAACCCAAGAAGGTGGAAGATGTCTTAAAGGATAGTAGTTGGGTTGAATCAATGCAGGAGGAGCTGCTTCAATTCAGAAGACAAAAGGTCTGGAATCTATGCCCACTACCATCTGGTCAAGTACCTATAGGCACTAAATGGGTGTTCAGGAACAAGAAACATGATAGAGGCTTGATTATCAAGAACAAGGCAAGACTAGTAGTTCAAGGGTACACCCAGGAGGAAGGAAATGATTATACTGATGTCTTTGCACCTGTTGCAAGACTTGAGGCAGTTAGGATCTTCCTTGCTTATGCTGCATCCAAGAACTTCACAGTCTACCAACTTGATGTCAAGTGTGCTTTTCTATATGGGGATATAGATAGGGAAATCTATGTATGTCAACCTCCAGGATTTGAAGACCCACAGCACCCCAACTATGTGTGCAAACTGGATAAAGCTCTATATGGGCTGCACCAAGCACCTAGGCTGTGGTATGAGATCTTGTCTCAGTTTCTCCTGAAGAATGGATACACTAGAGGTACTATTGACAAGACTCTCTTCATTAGGAAGTCTGGAGAAGACATTTTGCTTGTACAAGTCTATGTTGATGACATCATATTTGGTTCTTCAAATGACCAAATGTGTAAAGACTTTGAGAGCATTATGAAACAGAAATTTGAGATGAGTTCCATGGGAAAAATAGACTTTTTCCTTGGAATTCAGGTGAAACAGATGAAGGAAGGGTTCTTCATAAGTCAATCTAAGTATGTCTCAGACATCTTAGATAGATTTGAAATGAAGGGCTGTAAACCAGCCAAGACACCCATACCCAGAAACCATAATCTTTGCCCTGACCTTGAGGGGGAGGATACTGATCAACATCATATAGAGCAATTATTGGTTCTCTGATGTATCTCACTGCTAGTAGACCAGATATCATGTTTGCCACATGCATTTGTGCAAGATATCAGGCTGCTCCCAAAGTGTCTCACCTAGCTGCTGTTAAAAGAATCCTCAGATACCTCAAAGGAGCACCTAAACTAGGTCTCTGGTATCCAAGAAATAGTGATTTCAATCTCTATGGATACTCTGACAGTGACTATGGTGGCTGCAACATTGACAAGAAATCAACATCAGGAGGATGTCAATTTCTTGGTGGAAGGATCATCTCATGGCAATACAAAAAACAATCCTGTGTCTCTACATCAACTGCTGAAGCTGAATACATTGCTGCTGCTAGCTGCTGTGCTCAACTGCTATGGTTTCAAAATCAGATGTTAGACTATGGATTCAACTTCATGACTACTCCTATCTATATTGACAACAATAGTGCTATCTCTATTACTGAGAATCCAGTGAAGCACTCCAAGACAAAGCACATTGATATCAGGTATCATTTCATTAGAGATATTCATGAGAAACATCTGATAAAGTTGATCAAAGTTGACTTAAATGAACAATATGCTGATTTGTTCACAAAGGCATTTGATGAACAAAGATTTAAATATCTCATATCAGCTATTGGGATGATAAACATTGATTAACTACCTCTTTTGAAAAGCTTTTTAAAATGTGTAATGTCTTGTGTCAATACAATTTAAGCCCTGTTACAAAAGACCTTTAAATTATTCCAAGTGTAAATTCCTTCCGAAGAGGAATTAACTCTCGGAAGATATTCTTGAATATCTTCCGAAGACAAATTCCTCAATGGAAATTTTCTTCTCGGAAGAGTTTTTGGTCTCGGAAGAAGCGATTGATTTTACATCAGATCTACTTCCGAAGCTTATATAACTCTCCATTCGGAAAGACAACTTTATCTTCGGAAGCAATGCCTTGCTTCGGAAGAGAAATTGCCTTCGGAAGACAATTACCTTCGGAAATGTTTTACATTCGGAAGTAAAGGTTTTACTATGTAACGGATATCTTTTGGGCCCACTCTGTAAAAGGTAAAGATTTTGCTCATGATGGTCAGATTATTTAAAATTATCCCTTGCCGCCACTATCATTTCTCCGCCGTAAACCACCATACCACCACAGTAACCCCAAAACAGTTACCCTATTGCCGCCACTACCACAATTCATCCCCTTTAAATAATCCTGACTGATCAATTTCATCTTCTTTTACCAATTTACTGCCCTAACTATTCCCTTCACTGTCAAACCTGCAATTTCACCCAAATTCAAGCTTACTTTCTCTACAATGGCGCTAAACCCTCAGCACAACCAAGTCGCATTGCTTGATTCGTCAAGAGATGCAGACTTTACCCAAATCATCACCTTTCTTGCTGAATCCACCTACCTCACGGCGTTAACTGTTAACCCCACCGTCTACTCCAACCACATGTCCGAATTCTGGAGTAACGGTCAAACTGAAGTTCTGAATGGGGTTCGCGTCCTGAGAACCCTCATTTGTGGCCAGGAGTTGGTCATCACTGAACAACTCATCAGGGAGCATCTCGAGCTTCATGATGATGGGGCTCCTACTAAGTTCCCCAAAGAAGACTTGGATAACACCTACATCCTCATGGGATATGGTGGGGATGTGAGCAGGTCAACTGTCTACAAGTTTAAATTCTCTTATCATTGGAAATTCCTGCTGCACATTATCCTGCACTGCTTATCCAACAAGTCAGGGGGATGGGATCAAATCCCATATGAACTGGGATGCCTAGTTCATGGGTTGGTGAAAGGTATACGCTTCAACTACTCACGATTTGTGTTGACCAACCTAATCGGCAATCTGAGATGGGATACATTCTTCATGTATCCCAGATTCATTCAACACATAATCAACTGTGAGCTGGAACCGAGCAAGCTTGTCTGTGCAGCTGCTCTTACTGTTCCCCAAGTGAGACCTACAATCTTCAAAACATTGAAGAAGATGTCCATCAACTTCACTGGAAGGTACACTCCATTACCTCCAGAGATGACTGAGCGCATAGCTCCTGGTGACATCCCTGTTATCCCCACAGGTGATGAACCCACACCAGCAACCTCCACCACAAATGTCCCCACACCTTCTCTACCCATCAGAATCACTTACCAGAGACGCCCCAAACGAACCCTTGTTCAATCTACTCTGATTGAACAAGCTCCTCCAGTTCAAACCAAAAGGGCTAGAGTGGAATCATGGGCTCCCACTCAGTCCGAGGTCACACCATCCTTCACATTTGACCTCAATATGGGTTTTAAGCCTCCTCAGTCTCAAACCCAAGAGCCCGAACCCCAAGCCTTAAGCCCACAGGGTGAGTCTTTACACTCCCCTGTGCAGCCTTCAAGGGACAGCCCCACCATAGGCTTAATGCCTGTAGACATTGATCTAGGTCCTCGGTCAGTAGGTTTAACCTCCTTATCTTTCACTGACCTTTTACTCCGCACTGATGAAGAGATTACATCTCTCCATGGCCATAAAGTTGATCTACAACACCCTCTGAAAGATCAACAGAGCCAAGAGAGATCCCTTGTCTCTAGCCCCCATCAGCAGCCAGCTACTGAGGTGAGTCCCACTGATGTGGAGGGGACTCATGTAGGCTCAGCTGCCACTACTCAAAGTCTCTCATTGAGCTCTCAGGACAGTGGTAACATCAATAGGACCGAGTCTACGGCAACTTTGCCCATTGACATCTCTGAAAGAGATGACTTTGAGCAAAGGTATCCAGGGTGCCAAGAAGCCACATCTGGTGGTAAGACTGAGCATACTAGGTATGTTATCTCATCTCCCGTGATTCTTCTCTTGAAGATGAGGGAAGTATGCAACTCACACTTCAGTACTTGCTTTCTAAGGTCTCCAACCTGGAATCACAGGTGAGGATCTTAGAATCAAGGACTGCCACTCAGCAACTTGAGATTAACAATCTCAAGGCTAAACTAGCTGAGAAACAGACGGAGAGGTCTGTTAGGCATGTACCTATTCAAGTCTCATTGACTTCTTCCTCTAGCTCATCTAGCTCTCAAGATGATCCTACCAAAAAGGGGGAGAAAGTTCAGAGACAAACATCTGAGGAACCACAGACCTAATCCTTTACTTCCCAACTCATCACACTACCTGAGTCATCTCAATCATTTCTGGAGATTGACTCAAAGATGCTTCATGATCTCTACAGACTTTTCACAAAATTTGTATTGAGATCCTCCTTAGAACAGCCCAGCCCTGACACCACACTTATATATTTTAGGGCTGAGGAGCTTCAAAGACTGACTGCACCTTCTACCACTGTGGAAGAAGTTGGTCAACCTAAGGTCCACATGGAACCTGAGATTAACTTCGAAGGGGAAATGGGGACTGATGGCCCAGCAACTAAAACAGATGGGACAGAACTTGCAGCAGCCTCTTCTTCTGAAGCTCAGGCTGAAACTTCCGAAGCTGACATTGAAACCTCGGAAGAACAAGACAAGTCTTCCGAAGCAGAGATGGAAGCTGCGGAAGGTTGTTCCAAATGTCCGAGGAACTGACCATCACAGATGTCATTGCTGAAATAACATCTGAGGTGAGCAGGGAGGACATTTCTGATATACCTCCATCCTAAACACCAGCTGAACCTCTCTCTCAATCTGAACCCTCCATCCAAGAACCACCACAGTCAAGCTCTGCTAAAGACAAAGGCAAAATGAAATTGACTGCGGAAGAGCTTCAGGAAGAGGAAAGGATTGAAAAGCTCAAGTAGGAAGGTAGGTTTTCTGCTGAGAAGTTGCTAGCTGCTAGTTCTAAGGCAGCTGTAGCTAATCAGGAGGAAATCAACACTAAGAGAAGGACAGCACTCATTGACCAGCTCATCAGCTTAGGAGTTGCCAATGAGGAAGTACTCCTGCTACCACTAGAGGAGTTGGTGACTTTGGAGAGGTCAACCAGGCTAAGGCAAGAAGAAGAAGCCAGGTTGGCCTTGGAGAAGGAAGAAAAAGAACAAAGGGAAGCAGCCCTGCAGCTGAGAGAGGCTAGGATTAAATTCCTACTCTCAAAAGGATTTAGTCTTCCGGAACTGTCTCCACTTGATGATGACATGATCCTGCTGCTCCACAACAAAGAGCAGGATCAAATGGAGAAGGAACGGAAGAAAGTTGTCAGGGAGAAGATGAAGGAGAGGAAGCGGAGGGAGGAAGAAAAGGGGGTCACTGCCACCAAGAAGTCCAATGACAAAGCCTGGATGAAAGACTATCTCCGGGCTCATGGCTTCTCTGGTAGGCAGGTGGGACCTATGTCCGAAAGGACACTCCAGCAGATAGTCAGTGAAATAAAAGCTGACATCCGTATGGGGAAAAGGAAGGAGATGTACAGGAGGGGATAGGGAATGGTCTTCACCCCAGCCACTCAACCACAGCCAACCACTAAACTACAACCCACACCAGAAGAACCAATCCCATTTCCCATCAAAACCGAACCCACTGATGAAACCTTCACCCCTGAACCCATAACTCTACCCAAACCTACCACTACACCTCAACCACCTAAACTTCCCATCCTAAAACCCAAAACACAACCCAAAACCACTAAACCTAAACCTACCCAACAGAAACCAAGATCATCCCCTCAGCCTTCTAAACATCTCTCCTTTGAGGAGATAAAGGAGTTCAAGACAAGGCTCATCAACTGCACCACTATGAGCAGCATCTCCTGTGAGGGAGACCTTATCAACATCACCTATGTTGATAACTCTTCAAGCTCCCTCACTCTAGGTCAATTTCTTGAATTGCCTAGAAATACTTTGGGCCAGGCTGCACAACTTCTTGGTCTCAACTCTGATACCCTCAATGCTGAAGAGAATAGACTAAGAAGGAGACTGGTGACTCTACTAGACACAAGGAAAGAGGACAGGATTTCTAGTCAATCTCCTGGACCTAGGAAAGCTATAGTCCAGTGGAGGTTCGATGAACCTTCTCACAACTTTGTTATGGAAAGGGAGAATGGTGAAACCAACCGGCTCAATGCCACTTCTCTATTGCATCTCAGCAGATTTGACATTACTGAGCTTGCAGAGAAGCCATTCTCCAATCCCTCCAACTCTGAGACTGCTGCTCACATCAGAAACTATATCAGCAGTCTCCATTTGGCTGAACTAAAATCTAAAGCCAAGATTGAAGAAGAGTTGAAGTTGAAAAGACCGGAAGACAAGGAAAGACCTACCACCAAAGGCCCAGCCTTTCTACAGATGGTGGAAGGTCCGGAATTGGAACCAATAGTTAGATGGGAATATGACTATAGTTTCCATCAACTAACTCTTTTCAGAGGGCCACAACAAAGGATACATATAATCCAAGGTGACAGAGTGGAGGTTTTGTCTACCAAGGATTTGTACAAACTCCTCAGCACCACATCAGGAAAGAATGAAGAAACTGATAAAGACTTACTTTCAATGGTGCTGAGAGTTTTGAGAAGAAGAGGGAAGTGAAGTTTTGGTAGCATCAGCCTAGGGGGAGTTTGTTAGGTCATGATAAGGCTGGTGCAACCAAAACCACTTCACATAGTCATTTTGGTGCTACATTCAAGGGCTTCCGAAGCTAAGCATGAGATCTTCTGAGAGTCTGAAGAACATCAGCTGAAGATATTAGCTGAAGGCAACAGCTGAAGACTATCTTCCGAAGATAAAGTCTGAAGAAAGAGCTGAAGACAAAGTCTGCTTCCGAAGACAAAGAAGACTCCAAGCCTCGGAAGAAGCAGTTTTCCGAAGTATAAGTGGCTTCGGAAGAAGTTATTCTTCCGAAGCATTTTATCCTTCGGAAGACATTGCTATGTCCAGTAGATATAAGTATGGTCCCTGACAGTCCGCTGCAGACCTCTGATACAGCATGGCATCTTCCTAAAGAGCCATGTTGTTGACCATACTTTATTCTACTGTTCACCTTTTTATGATAGTACATGTTACCAACTTTAGTTGGTGACAAAAGGTAAGTCAGGGACATGTCCTGACTACCAACTCTCAGGCAAAATATCTGAAAGACCTCACCTAGAGTCTTGTAGTATAGATGTTAGGTTAGAGGTTTCCAGCTGGTATCAAAGTATATCCGGCTGTAGGTAGTACTATATATATCTTCTCCATGTAACTCATTAGATAAGCGATTTGAGTCCAAGAGTCTTGTAATCCTTTGAGTTGAGAGGCAATATATAAAAGTACCTTGAAATTTACATTCTGTGTTTATTTACTGCCTGTTACTTGTTATATTGTGATCAACTCTTTATAGACTCTTGCTGAGTGTCGTTCAAGGTGAGTTTAAGAGAAAAACCATCTGTTGAGTGACCAACACACGACCCTGCAGATATTTTTTCATGAACAAAGACACACATCAACATATATATACAATAAGAACAAATACACTTCATAAACGTACATACAAACATGCGTACGTGAACAAACCGTAACGTTTTAATGATAACCTAAACAATCTTATCGGGAACATATCGACATATATGCACCTTATATTTTGTAAACCAATGTTCAAACATACATAATAAATTCTAATAATAATAACAATAATGATAAATAACAATAATAACAATAATAATAATAATAAAATTTAATAGTAATAATTTTAAAGTTGATAATAATTATAATAGTATTATTTTGTATATCCAGAAACTACAAAATAAACTCTAATAGTAATAACAATAATGATAAATAATAATAATAACAATAATAATAATAATATACTCTAATATAAATAAAAAGTTTAATAGTAATACTTTAAAGTTAATAATAATACTAATATTAATAATAATAATATTTTATATATATCCAGAAACTACAAAATAAACTCTAATAATAATAACAATAATGATAAATAATAATAATAACTATAATAATAATAATATACTCTAATATAAATAAAAAGTTTAATAGTAATAATTTTAAAGTTAATAATAATAATAATATTAATAATAATAATATTTTGTATATATCCAGAAACTATAAAATAAACTCTAATAATAATAACAATAATGATAAATAATAATAATAACAATAATAATAATAATATACTCTAATATAAATAAAAAGTTTAATAGTAATAATTTTAAAGTTAATAATAATAATAATAATATTAATAGTATTATTTTGTGTATTCAGAAACTAAAAGGTTACGGTTAATAATAATAATAATAATAATAATAATAATAATAATAATAATAATAATAATAATTATTAATAATAATAATAATAATAATAATAATAGTAATAATAATAATAATAATAATAATATGATGATGATGATGATGATAAATACGTTTTTTCGCAGATATGGATGCCGACGATGTTTTTATCCCCGGCATTGATGACTGCCAGTTTTTACAGTTCGAGCAGGGGACTACGCCGTACGAGAGGTTCAGGACCCTGAGAGCACGAGTGCCGGCACCGGGGACCGTCCTGTCGGAGGACTTCTTACAGCTCGTTGGAGAGCTGGACCGTTTTTTTGAGATTATCGGCGAGGACGGCCCGTGGGAGCAGCTCTTCCGGATGAGCGACGATGCCCATCGAGAGCTGACCGTGGAGTTCTACTGCACCTTCACATACCGTCCACGTGAGCAGGGACTTGCGGAGCTGGACGAGGACGACGTAGCGGACGATCGTGCGCCCGCGGAGGTTTCTTTCCGGTTGTTCGGGCACCTCCACCGCATGTCACTACGGCGGTTCGCCGTCGTCAGCGGCCTCTACACGGAGGTGGAGGTCGGACAGCCGATGTACACCGCGGCCTTGATCCGCGGGGCCGACGACTCCGATCATGTCTGGTGGCCTGCCATTGGCGACGGACCGTACGGTGGTGATACGAGGTCGTCTCATATACGAGACCCTCTGTATAGATACATTCACCGACTCATCGCCACGCCCATCGCCGGTCATGGGGCGGGGACCGACAGGGTCAGCGCCGCCGACCTTTTTTTTCTTCGGTGTGTACCCACACACCGACACTGCCACCTCGCGCAAGCCCTCGCTGATTATTTTGCTAGTTATTATCATCGGCAGTCGCGAGGGGCGTTAGTGGGCGGGAACATCGTTTCCCGGATCGCTCGGGGCTTGGGGTACGCGCACGCCATGTCCAAGCTCCCGCTACCTCCGACTCCTGTGCGCGTGGCCGGCCGGACCACCGCCACTGGGATGAGGATCGTTCGGAGGTTCCCCGACGACACGTGGCACCTGCTCAGTAGATACCATGAGCTCGTGCCATGGGTGCCCGAGCCGTTGGTGGACCCCCCCGAGCTGGCGAGGGCTGAGGTCCACCTTCAGGATGCCCACGAGCCCCTTGGCGGCGGGGAGGATCAGCCCATTCCCCCGCTGCATGACCAGGACCTGCCCCAGCATCCTCAGCGCGTGTACCATGCCGTGCGATTGCCTGCTCATGTTCTTGATATGCTTCAGGACACACGAGACAGGGTCACGAGGCTGGAGGATATGCTGGACTTGGTCATCCAGCACATGATCGCCGACTATGCCGCCTCCGGTACGCCGTTGTTGTCACAGCCACCGAGGCGGCTAGGCCATGACGGTGCTGGTCCATCCGGCACGGGCGGGTCTGGTCAGGGCAGCGATCCGGGGATGATGGATTAGATAGATATTTTGTTTGTATTTTATTTCTTTTTGTATGTAAAAACTCGTTGAATATATATATGTGCAGTTTCAGTTATGATGACTTGTATATTTGGTTGTGTTTGTTTGGTTGTGTTTCTTTGTTTGTTTGTTTTATATTTGTAATGTTGATAATGTTAATTGTATATGTTTGATAACAACTGATTTTTACGATTAGGTTAACCATGTGATAAAATAAAAACCAACTTGTTTAATAAATAATTAAACACAAAAATTACTTGTAATATGATAATTTAATAATAAACACAAAACACAAACACGTATGTTACGATTAGGTTAACCGTGTGATAAAATAAAAATAAAAACAAACTAGTGTGATTACTCAAATTTAGAAAATATATACAATATGTCTGTATAATGACAACCGATTTTTACAAACTCGTAAACAAATTAAACGCAAAACCGTCACATTAATAATAAATAAATACTTGTAATAAGATAAATTATTAATAAACACAAAACACAAACTTGTGAGTTACGATTAGGTTAAACGGGTGATAAAATTAAAATAAAAATAAAGTGATATGATAAAAAAATATAAAAAATATAGGCAATATGTCACGGTTTGGCCAAACCGTGACATATAGCCCCCAAAACCCTAACTGCACACAATCAATTCCCCATTAATTACATACCCAATCATTGTTAACGGATCCCCAGATCTAACTGTCACGGTTAGGCCTCACCGTGACAGTTAGGTCTCACACCTGATTGAACGGTCACGGGGAGGCCTAACCGTGACCATTTGAATCGGTTTTCTACAGGAAACTGCGGTGTGCGCAGAATTCCCGTGAAGAAAAACTAATATCATAAAAGGTGACACTGACGTGTCTATAATCATTGACGGATTAACAAGAGGTTGACTAATCATCAAACAAAAGACCATACTCATCTACTAAAAAATATTTTATGGTTTCTAAATACCCGTGTAATCATCGGCCCAAAAAATGAAAACTGAAGACGATCTTATCACTAGTCGGTAATTACTGACAAAATATAAGAACTAATTGGAACTCAAAGTGTATGCGTGTAAGATGCCCGTAGGGCGAGAGATACGTGCATGAATTAAACACAACAACACTCAGGTTAGATACCTGTGATATGATAAAGGGTTGTAATGTCCGTGTGGTGCGGGCAAGATATTCGTAGGGCATTGATATGCTACCCACAAAGGAACATATTAACCCTTGGTCTTGTGCGCGGACATGATAAGGGTTACGTACGTATTATAAACATGTTGTTAATGACATTGTAATACCCATGTTATAGGTGCTTGTGTTATTTGAGGTAATAACCTTAGAGTACAAGATTGTGTGATAGCTAACATCTCTTTAAGATGAATTTCTCTAAACATATTTTAAACATGACGTGTTGTTATAAATCAAATGAACATTGATAGTGTTTTCATACTATTTTTTGCTATGCAAGGATATTACCTTTATTAGGCATTATTCAATGATTATGTATATGTTTAATTATCATGATTGCAGAAGCAAAAAAGTTTAGGAATCTTGTTGAGTATATTGAGCTTTGAGATAAACCCGAGGATTTCTTATCGATATTTTTGGTGATAGAACCAATGATGGTGTTCCAAGAGATCCTCCTGATATGAGGGTATATTCATGGAATTTTGTTATTTACATCTCATGTTAGGAACTAGGAAGGATCTATGGGAAGGCACTACTCCATTATTGATGACATACACATCCGTTTGTAAGGTTATGGGTATATGGTTGATCTTATGAGCTATATGCAAGGTTGTTTGACATCGACTTGGGAGGGAACAAACGAATTGCTAGGTTTAAACAACAAATACTATTGTTGAATTAACACTAGCAAATCAGATTAATGAAATCGAATTGAAAGATCAAAGATGAATGTCGAACAAGAACGTATGAGAGTTTTTATTGATTCATCACTTAGAAATGATTACAAAAGAAATTACAACTCGTATATTCTCTAATTACAAATGAATTGAATGAATTATATCCTAATTGAGGTGAACAAGGAGCGTATAACGAACGTGTATACGTCATCAACAAGTAGTTGAAACTTTGTCCAAACTTGACAACATCAGTCCTTGTATTATTAGTCACTTGACAAAACTTAAACAAACATTTAAAAGCTTCGGAAGAACTTCGGAAGGACTTGATTCCTCTCGGAAGGAACTTGACTTTATTATTAACAATCTCCACCTTAAAGTCAAATTCATCAACAAAACAAACTTCAACCAATCTTTAAAGAATCCAAACATCTCTTAAAGGACACTCCAGGCAAAGCCTTTGTAAAAACATCAGTTGCATTATCACACGAATCAATCTCCTCTATTTCCACTTCTTTAGAATTAATAACCTCTCGAATAAAATGCAGCTTCACCTTAATGTGTTTTGTCCTTTCATGAAACACACTATTCTTAGCTAGTTTTACTGCACCTTGATAATCACAACAGACTACAGCATTACTAACATTGATTCCCAATTCTTGCACAAAACCTTTAAGCCACATAGCTTCCTTGACTGCTTCAGTTAATACCACATATTCTGCCTCAGTAGATGATAAAGCAACTACATGCTGCAAGGTTGCTTTCCAACTTACCAAGTTTCCCATCACCTTGAACCCATAACCTGTGATGGACCTGCCTTTGTCTAAATCCTTAGCAAAGTCTGAATCTACATGGCCCACAATCAACTGATCTTCACCAGGATTATTGCCCAAAATGAGCCCATAATCCTTAGTACCATTTAGATACCTTAGGATCCATTTTAGTGCTTCCCAGTGTTGCTTGCCAGGCTTTGACAGAAATCTACTCACCAAACTCACAGAGTAACCAAGATCTGGTCTTGTACAGACCATTAAGTACATCAAGCTTCCAATAGAACTTGAATAAGGAACTATAGACATATAGACCAATTCTCCTTCTGTTGTAGGATTATCCATGCTTGATAATTTGAAATGTTGAGCCAATGGAGTACAAACAGCTTTACAACTCTCCATAGAAAAACTTTTGAGAACTTTTCTTGCATAAGTTCTCTGAGTTAACTTGAGAATTCTTTTACTTCTATCTCTTGTTATCTCCATGCCTAGAATCTTTTTGGCATTTCCCAGCTGCTTCATATCAAATTCTCTCATCAACATATGTTTAGTAACTTCAATTTGATCAGCATGTTTGCAAGCCACCAACATATCATCTACATAAAGCAAAAGATGCACAAACGGATTCTCTGCATATTCTTTGAAATATACACAGCTATCATAACTGCTTCTATTGAATCCATTCTTCAACATATACTCATCAAATCTCTTATACCACTGCCTTGGTGACTGTTTGAGGCCATAAAGGGACTTGTTTAATAAACACACCTTATCTTCCTGACCCTTTACTTCATAACCCTTTGGCTGACTCATAAAGATCTTCTCATCAAGATAACCATGTAAAAAAGCTGTCTTGACATCCAATTGCTGAAGTTCAAGGTCCTGAGATGCTGTAATTGATAACACCACCCTTATAGAAGATTGCTTCACCACAGGAGAGAAAATCTCTGTATAATCAATCCCAGCCCTTTGTGTGAATCCCCTAGCTACCAATTTGGCCTTAAATCTTGGAGGTTCAACCCCTGGAATACCATCTTTCAATTTATACAGCCACTTGCATGCAACAAGCTTTTGATCTTTAGGTTTTTCAACTAATGACCATGTTTCATTCTTTTGTAATGATTGCATTTCTTCATTCATTACCTCTACCCACTTATCTTTATGAACTGACCTCAGAGCTTCTTCATATGAACCAGGCTCTTCTTGATCATTACCATCAGTAACCATAAAGGCAGTTGAGGAAACATAATCCTCATCTCTATACCTTGCAGGCAGCACAACAGTTCTTTTGGGTCTATTTCTGGCTATGCTCGACTCAGGCTCATCTAAGTTAGAACTTTGACTTCCTAACTCTGATCCCTGTGATTCAACTGCAGTCTGGTTCCCATTCTCATCAAGCTCCACCTCAATTTCAACATTTGCAGGCTCTATTTTATCAGCTTGACTAGAACCATTCTTCATCACATCTTTATACATTGTATCCTCTTTAAACACAACATTTCTACTCAGAATTACCTTTGAATCTTCCAACCTCCACAACCTATACCCCTTGACACCATCTGGGTAGCCAATGAACACACATTTTTATGCTCTATCTTCAAGCTTCCCTTGACTAATATGGGCATAAGCTAGTGAACCAAAGATCCTTAAACCAATGTAATCTTGAGGTTTACCACTCCAAACCTCCATAGGTGTTTTCTTATCTAAGGCAGCAGAAGGAGACCTGTTGATTAAGTAGGCTGCTGTTGATACTGCCTCACCCCAAAACTTTTTAGGTAGGCCACTATCACTCAACATGCACCTAACTTTATCTAACAAAGTTCTATTCATCCTTTCTACTAGCCTATTTTGTTGTGGGGTACCAGGCATAGTCAAGTGCCTAGCTATACCCTTTTTCTTACAAAACTGACTGAATTCACCACTACAGAACTCTAACCCATTGTCTGTTCTGAACTTCTTCACCTTCTTATCAGTTTGATTCTCCACCAAAGTCTTCCATTCTTTGAACTTCTCAAAAGCATCACTTTTGTTTCTCAAAGGATATACCCAAACTCTTCTAGAGTAATCATCTATCACAGATAAGAAATAAGAGGCTCCACCTAGAGTTAAGTTCTTAGCAGGTTCCCAAAGGTCAGCATGTACATAATCAAGTACCCCTTTGGTAGTGTGCTTGCCACTAGTGAACTTAACTCTATAAGACTTACCCAAAACACAGTTTTCACAAAAACCAATTTCACAGTCACCAACATTCCCAAGAACTCCTTGTTTCTTTAGTTGAGTTAGGCCTAGTTGACTAATATGTCCCAACCTTTTGTGCCACAACTTTGCTACACTATCTTGCACACTTGACATAGATGACACATTACCAACAATCACCTTACCATCCAAGAAATAGGTGTTATTCTCCCTTCTAGATCCACTCAAAATCACCATAGAGCCCCTAATTACCCTGGTTTTTCCATACCTCAAACTCACATGGTCTCTTGACTTCTCAAACAACCCCATGGACAAGAGACTTCTTTTGAGTTTAGATACATACCTAACCTCATGAAGTGTAATTTCTGACCCATTATTCATGGTTAACTTTACCGATCCAATTCCAAATATCTCACAGATCCTGTCATCTCCCATCTTTACAGTACCAAGATCTTTCATCTTCAAACTTGTGAAGTACTCTCTCAGGAGTAATATGGAAGGAGCACCTAGAATCCATGACCCATACATTGGTTTGGCTTTCACCACTAACCACAGTCAGCTCATCTGCACTCTCATAACCATCAGAGTCAGCATCAGGGGTACTTTGGGTATTGTAGCTTTTGGCTCCACTGTGTTCATTCTTCTTCTTCTTTCTTTCTGGGCAATCTTTCTTGAGGTGTTTTTAGAGTTGCACAAGTAACATCTTCTCACAAACTTAGACTTAGATCTTGATTGACTCCGGTTCTTGAAACTTCTAGTCTCAGTTCTTCCCCTTACAAACAGTCCCTCAGCAGCCTCTTCTTTATTTTCTGTCTTTTTCTTCAACTCCTTAGAATTCAGTGCTGCAGACACCTCATCCATAGTCAGTGTTTCCCTCCCATACATGAGAGTATCAACAAAATGTTCATGTGTTAAAGGGAGGGATGACAAGAAAATAATAGCCTGGTCTTCATCTTCTACCGTTACATCAATGTTCTCTAAATCCAGGATGATTTTATTAAATTCATCCATATGATCAGAGATCGATGTTCCTGCAGCCATTTAAAATGTATACAATCTTTGCTTTAGATACAATCTATTAGCCAAAGATTTAGTCATATACAGACTCTCCAATTTTGACCAAATGGCCGTAGCAGTATCTTCTTTAGACACCTTCCTCAAGACTTTGTCGCCAAGATTAAAGATCAAAGCACTGTGTGCTTGTTCCATTACTTCTTTCTTCTTTTCTTCTGTCATGGTTGCCGGAAGTTTGGCTTGACCCAACAATGCATCCACCACACCCTGATGAACCAGAAGGGCCCTTATCTTCACTCTCCAGAGCCCAAAATCATTCTTACCAGTGAACTTCTCAATTTCAAACTTTGAGGACACCATCACTCCAAACTTGATCTTCAATTCAACAATCTGGCTTAAAACCCGAGCCGTAACAAGGCTCTGATACCAATTGTTGAATTAACACTAGCAAATCAGATTAATGAAATCGAATTGAAAGATCAAAGATGAATCTAGAACAAGAACGTATGAGAGTTTTTATTGATTCATCACTTAGAAATGATTACAAAAGAAATTACAACTCGTATATTCTCTAATTACAAATGAATTGAATGAATGAACATACTGAACACAGAATCCCCAATTTGTTATATCCTAATTGAGGTGAACAAGGAGCGTATAACGAACTTGTATACGTCATCAACAAGTAGTTGAAACTTTGTCCAAACTTGACAATATCAGTCCTTGTATTATTAGTCACTTGACAAAACTTAAACAAACATTTAAAAGCTTCGGAAGAACTTCGGAAGGACTTGATTCCTCTCGGAAGGAACTTGACTTTATTATTAACAACTATCATGAGGGTCGTCTGTATTTTTCATCAATAGGTTATCCAAGATGCGCTTCCAAACTTACAACTTTATGTTTAAGTCCTAAAACAGTTTTCATACTGTGATGTTTCTGCCGTGAGGCAGCAAACATCTTTTTATTATCTCAAGGAGATGGTCTCGATTATTTTATAAAAGCATATTTTAAAAGTATTTTGACCATCATGAAGAATGTTCCGTGACAATAATAAATTTGTGTTTGTTATAATCCCGTTTATGAGCTCACTAGTGTAAGCTGGCCTTAAAAGTCTTTAGGCACACATCCGAGGTGCCAAGTGATGCAGGCTTATGAAGGATTTAAATAAAAGAGCTTTTGAGGCTAGATCATTCAGAGGTCTTGCGGCTTGGAAGATAGATCTTTAGATCTAGCCTACACTTATGTACTAGTTTAATGTATCAAATAATATACATTATGTCGAATACCTACACATATAAACAACCACATCGATTAGGTCTGAATTGTTACCAAAGGTTCATATAACAAATAAACAAATACATACACATGCAAACAAATAATAGGTATGATATTAAAAAAACACTTATTAACTATTAAAATGTAAGGCCCCGTTCCCGGGACGTAAAATATATATATTTGTCTTCTTACAGCTGGTCATTCATCGCACACAAATTATATATATTTGTCTTCTTACATAAAAACTTCACAGCGGAAACATTAAAAACACCCATTTTCATTTCATCAAAGTGCTTTTACAAAATAATGTAACCGTTCATTACACAATATCATTTTTTACATTTCATTGCAAAAGCGTTATAACAATGGCTGCCATCCCAAAGGAATTGAGTAGTCGCCATGTGCCATCCTCAGCAACATACCTACCAACTGGAAACACATCAAAAGTCAGCGTTACTGAGTGAGTTCTAGTTTTATAAATAACGTACTTTCTTTTCGTTAAAACCGTTCTTTACTTTCTTTCAAATCATACTATACTTTCATACATGATCACACATCATACGTACACATAGATAATATCATTATTATCTTTCATTACGTTCGTTAACTTTCGTTTATTCAATGTACATCATTATCATTCCTTTCTCATCTAGACCCCGTCAAGCTTTACCCTCCTCATGGCACACAGCCACGATTACAGAGGTCGTATGACAAGGATCCCGTTTCGTTCTTTACTATGATATTTCGTTAACGTTCAATTCACACATTCGTTCTCTCCATCATTACTTTTCTCATTCATCAACTCACGCAATACTCCCGACTCATGTTTGAAGACTGATACTGTGCCGGGGCCTGTAAACAAACCCCCGACTCATGTCCGAAGACTAACACAGTACCGGAGCACGCGATTCGTTTCTCATTCATCTCCTCTCATTCTCACGCACTACTCCCGACTCATGTCTGAAGACTGATACTGTGCCGGGGCCTGTACACAAACACCCGACTCATGTCCGAAGACTGACACAGTACCGGAGCATGCGATCCTCTACCCATTCAACTAGATCCTGTCTCATGCAATACCCCGACTCATGTCCAAAGACTGATACTATGCCGGGGCCTGTACACAAACCTCTGACTCATGTCCGAAGACTGACACATACCGGAGTACGCGACAATGACCCCTTTCGAGTCTGTTGCGACACAGAGTCGCTCACCTCATACATATGCTTGCAAGCCTTTTGTTCGTTCATTCATTCACTAATGCATGCTTTCATTCATTACGTTCCTCTTTCCATTATCTACCACTTTACGTTATATAATACTTTCATTACATTCATTAACATTCAACGCAAAGCCACAGAAAGATAAACATACATAATAATAAGGAACATACAAGCAACGTACAACATCAATCACACATGGCAACATCGCACACCCACAACATACATCATGCATAGCATACAACGTGCACAAGCACACGACATCAACCTCATCCGAATCACGCGCATCACATTAACAACCATACGGCATCACACATCATCATACGTCATCCTATATCGTCCGTACCCGTACATCATCAACAACCCCAAAGGTCCGAGCCTACGTCTGCACTTTCCCGAAAGTCAGACAATACTATGGTCATTTGGGCGTATGGACCCTATTCGGTCATATGGTCCTCCATGCGTATGAGGACACCTGGGCGAATGGACCTCCATCGCATAGCCTCCAATCGCATACTTCCCATGCGAATGAACCTCAGCCGCATGACATCCGGGCGTATGGACCTCAGTCGCATGACCTTCATGAGAATGGCCTTCAATCGCACACCTGTCGTGCGTATGAACCTCAATCGCATGACTCATAGGCGTATGGACTCCAGTCACATAACCTTCAGTCGAATGACCATCATCCGCATTTCATTCAGTCGCACGACCTTCAGCCGCATTTCCTTCAGTCGCATAGTCCTCATGCGTATGACCCTCAGTCGCACTACTGTTGTACGAATGCACCTCAGTCGCCCTCCTTTCGTGCGTATGGACCCAGTCGCATGCCATTCGGTCGCATGGACCCCCATTCGGTCGCATAGCCCTAGCTGATACATAATGCAGTTCATCCCGAACTGCAGCCGCCCCTTTCGACATCCAAACTCTTCCAAACCTCGTTTGAGCTCAAATCAACCCTTCTAAACCTCAAGGAAACATACCACGACATCATTCAAGCACAACCAAGCCCGAAATCAAGACCCAAACGAGTCATACACATACACATACATACATAAATGGGGTTTTCACCCAAATACCCGAAAATAGTTTTTCGGATGTGTTCCAGCCCTAAAATCATTCAAAAACATGTAAAAGAGGGGTCCTAGAACTCACATGAACGATCCTGTCGAGTAGAACTTCGATTTGACCCGCTACACTTCGATTTGACCCGCTACACTTCGATTTCCACGCTCGAAACCACCCGAACCAAGCTTTTCGCCTCTTTTTCTCTCTTCTCTTCTCGCTTGGCTAAGTTTGGCAAGAATGGGGAGGGTGTGGGCTACCCTCCCCCTTTTATACTCCCACCCATCCAGGTTTCTCTCGTTGGCGAGTTTTGTCCCTCGACTTTGTACTTTATTTCTTTTCTTCTTTCGTCGGCTTCAAAGAAAATTTCCGGGTGTTACAAGTCCACCCCCTTAAACGGGTTTCGTCCCCAAAACCTGTTGTTCCTTAAACCATTGCGGGTAATACTGTCTCATCTCTTTTCCAGTCTCCCACCCAGAATTCAACCGCTCTACATCATTTATCAACATACGACTTCTTGTCTATCTTTGGCTACTTCCATCAGGGCTTTGATCCTTTCGAGCTTCTCACTCATAGCCTCAATCGCCTCAATACTTCCCATACGACATTTGGTGCTCGGCCTTCACTTGTAAACAAGTAAGGCATTTACTCTTGTACTTTACCATATCACGCTTCATACCTAGCCACCAATAATCTTTACTCGGGTCTCGATACATCTGACGGTTAGGATATTAGTATATCCACTTACCTTACATCGACCAAGTAGGCAATACGACCATGCCTCATGGATTGCTAGCCCATTCATCTTGTGGTATACGCCTATCCACTCAAGTCTGTCCCGAATGGTCTAGCAGAAACAAACGCTTTCTCATTTCTATCACGCAATCCTCTAGGGCATCAGGTAACCTAGTGAATTCATTAATAGCAATCTCTACATCGAAGGGCTCATCGATGTTCCTTCTCCTAACATGCAACTTACAACAGAAAGCAGTATGAACAAAGCTACTACTAGCATCGCATTCAAGGCATAAGTGCACAAACTTAAATTACCAGAAACGTACCTGACGTCAAGTCGAAGTCCTCTCTAGCCTCCTCTTGGTCATGGCAAAAGCTCTAGCCTTCACCCTCTGTTCCCCTTCTCCCACCGGAGCTTCCTGCCTTCGACTTCTTACAATCCCTGCTAAGATGTCCAGTCTCGCTGCAGGCGTAGCACTTAGGCACGCGGCAATCCCTCGCCCTGTGGCCTTCTTT
Source organism: Flaveria linearis (assembly GCA_024085815.1). Classification (NCBI taxonomy): domain Eukaryota; kingdom Viridiplantae; phylum Streptophyta; class Magnoliopsida; order Asterales; family Asteraceae; genus Flaveria; species Flaveria linearis. The sequence continues at coordinate 93,391,102 of CM044002.1, forward strand.
CCCACACTGAAAACAGACGTTTAGTCCCCACTTGCACTCCCCCTCATGGCCTCTACCACACTTCCTGCATACCTCTCCTCTTCTTTCTATTCTGTTCCGATCATCGTCCTTCAAACACCGTACCTTCAGACACAAATCCACCATCATTGTCTCGCCTTCCTTTCCCCTTCTTAACATAGGCTCGCTCCTCCGCTTCGTCCGTTATCGCCATCGCCTCCCGCTTGTCGTACAACCTTCCCGCTAGATCAACCGCCAACCTGAACGTGCTTGGTCGGGCAGCGATCATGTGCCTACGAATATCCACCGGCAAGCCCTGAATATACCTCTTGATCTTCTGCGAAAGAGGTGTCACCTGATCCGGCACCAACCGTGCCATTTTGTTGAATTTGGTGGTATATTGCTGATGCATCATTGTCCCCGCCTCCAACTGCAGGAACTCCTTTTCTACTTTATCCATTTAACGGTGAGGACAGAACTCCTCAATCACCAGTCTTTTCAGCTCTGACCATCTCATCCTTCTGATAGCCTGGCTACCCTCAACTTGGACTATGTTGTCCCACCAGCACAAGGCTGAGTCCATGAAAGAGTGAGCAGCAAACTTTACCTTCTGGTCTTCTCGACACTCACTGATGTTTAGAACAGCTTCCATTTCCCTCACCCATCGGTGAGCAGCAGCAGTAGTGCCATTGCCATCAAAAGTTGGGGGCTTGCATCGTTGAAACGCCCCATAGTTACAGCCTCGTTGTAACACCCGTAAATTTTTAGTAAAGAATCTAAAAGAATAAAATAGAAAGAGAAAGGAAAGAAAAACAAAAGTTACTTTTGTTTAAGGGCCAAAAGTGTCAATTTGACAAACTTCCTATTAATTCTTTGTAAAAAGGTGGTATGGCCACCCATGTTGTCTGCATTTCACTTCATTCGAACTTTTAGAGAGAGAAAGTAGCAGGAGCAGAAAACCCTCGGATTTTTGAAGAAGAATCTGTAAACTTGGAAGCTTTTGGTAAGAATTCGCTAGTTTTTGAAGTTTTAGATAATTCTAGAACCGTATGTGTGCTTATAAGTGTGTCTTGTGTGTTCAGGTGGTGTGGTGTGTGTGTTCTAGGTGTTAGAACAAGTTGAGAAGGTTCGGGTTGAAGAGTGTAAATTCGAAGAAGACGACTAAGGTGAGTTCTAGACCCCGTTTTACTGTTTTTTTAAATGTTTTGGGGCTGGAAATGCATGTAAATATGTTTTACAAAATTGTGGGTTGACACCCGTATGAAATAATTGTATGTATGGTTATGTTTATGTTAGTCTTATGCCTAGAAATTATGTGCATCTATTTAGAACTAGGCATTATGATGTTCTGGACTTGAATTATGAATTAGACATATGAGTAGGATGCTAATGTGTCTGAAAATGGGACTTAGAATAAATAAGCAAAAGTTGATGTGTCCAGCAGTACTCATACGACCAACAGTGGTCGTATGATCAGGATTTTCTAAGTATTGATGAGTCTAATAGGACTCATACGACCAACAGTGGTCGTATGAACATATGATATTTTCTAAGTATGAGGCCAATAGGACTCATACGACCAACAGTGGTCGTATGATCATGTGGAAAAGTTCTAAGTGTGGACTCATACGACCAACAGTGGTCGTATGATCCAAATATGCTCCTAAGTCCAGGGGTGGTACGACCATCAGTGGTCATACGACCAACAGTGTGGTCGTAAGACCAGCTGATAATTCTAAGTGTTAAATGAAAAGCCCAGCAGTGCTCATACGACTAATAGTGCTCATACGCCCAGAGGCTTATACGCCCAACAGGGCTAAAACGACTAGAACACTTAGCATTTTTCAGAAATTTCCAGTAAAATTCGAAGTTCGAAGTTTGACCAGGGTTGACTAGGGTTAATAAATGACGATGTCTCATGCGTATAATGATGAGAATGATTAACCCTAATTGTTACTAATATTATTATTAGTATATTATTGTTAACAGTATTATTAAAATATTGTTAAGTAAGGTATGAAGCTATGCATGATGATGTACGTATGATGAATATGTATGATGTGTGTATGTTCCTTGTGATTGTGTATGCTTATCTTTCTGAAACTTTACGAATAACGAGAAATGAATTAATGAAGTATTATGTATCGTAAAGTGAAAGATAATGAAAGAGGAACATGATGACGAATGCATGTATTAACGAATGAACGAAATGAAGAATGACGATGAATACATGCATTAATGAACGAATGAATTATGTCTTGCAAGCATTGAATAACGCGATTGGTCCTTCTATGTGATAGACCATGGTCATGGTACCTCTACCGCTTACCTCTAGTACCGTGGCACCATGTTTAGCTGTCCCTCCATAGACTTCGGCCCAGTACCGTGGCATACGCTTGTTGTTCATTTGTTGACCTCGGCCCGTACTGTGGCACTACGTTTTGCTGTCTATGGATTGACTTCGGCCCGGTAGCTAAGACTGTTCGAGGTGTAGCATATGGTATTGGTACAATTAACCTTTCAATGCGTGCAAGTAAGTATCTATATGTATGGAACCCCTACCGCTTACCTCTAGTACCGGGCATACGTTTTGCTGTTCATTTAATGACTTCGGCCCGGTAGCTAATAACGTTCGGGGTATAGCAGATGGTAGTGGTACAAAGGATATCCAATGTTCAAGTAAGTATGAACGGGATTCTTGTCATCCGACCACAGTAATCATAGCCGAGTGCTATGAAGTGGGTAAAGCCTGACAGAATCCATACGAGATATTAAGAATAACAATGAGTAACGAATGATGAAGATAATAACGAATATTATCTGTGTAAGTATGATGTATGAATGTATGCACAAAAGAATACTTTTAAGTAAAGGTATGTTTTAATACAAAACTAGAACTCACTCAGCAACGCTGACTTTTATGTATTTTCCAGTTGGCAGGTAGTGTTGCTGAGGATGGCACGAGGCGGCTACTCAGCTCTTTTGGGATGGCATTCTTTTGATAATGTTTTTGTATTGTAATGCAAACAAATGATATTTTGTAACAGGGGTTGTATTACTTTACAAAAGCATTTATAGTAAAACTTAAAGTTTCCGCTGCATGGTTTTTATTAAGTTGTATTAAATGTATGTTTTATGGGTGATGACGACCAACTGTGAGGTGCCCGGGATCGGGGCCTTACAAGTTGGTATCAGAGCCAAAGTTTAAGTGAAATGGGTAAAATTTTTAGAATAAACCTAAGACTTAAACTGAGAATGGGACAGGGGGAAATGGGAATGCCATCTGAGTAGCTGCGTGCCATCAGGTATTTTCTTGAAAGATAACCAGTGTTACTTGTGCATGTTATGTGTTTATGTGTACTGTTAGACTTAGATACTAATGTAGTCAGGACGGGTAATGCTCGGGGTGTGAAGAGTAGAGTAAGTGGCTAATCACAACTGGCCACTGTAATTAGGGACTTACTATACTTGACATAAACTGAGCTATTTCCGTGAATGACCGTGTTGGTGTTTAAAATCTTTCAGTGTGATAGAAGATGGTCGGGGGTAGATCATCTAAAGCCCCAATTGGTGGAGGCAGTGGCGGAAGTGGTGTGGAACCACGAGCCACAAGAGGTAGGCCTAGACAAGAGAAGAAGGTTCCCGAAGGACCTAATACCACTCCCTCGGGGGGAGCGGATGAGAGCGATAATGTGAGAGCCTCGGTGAAAGAGACGGTGATCGAGGAGGTGCACCAAGTCATGCAGACGATCTTACCGTCTGTAGTGACTGAAGTGATAAAGGCAGTACGTGAAGACGATAGACGAGGGAGGAATCGGTCCTCGGGTAGACAACAACAGGAGGAAACAGAAACGGTACTATCTGATGATGAAGAGGAAGAAGAACAGTTACAGGAGACCGCCCGGGGTTGTAACTACGGGGCATTCATGAGGTGCAAACCCCCAACTTTTGATGGGTCTGGTACTGCTACTGATGCTCACCAATGGGTGATGGAAATGGAAGCTGTCCTCGATATTAGTGATTGTCAGGAGGACAAGAAGGTGAAGTTTGCTACCCACTCTTTCACAGGGTCGGCCTTATGCTGGTGGAAGAATATAGTCCAAGCCGAGGGTAGCAGGGCTATAGGGAAGATGAATGGGCTGAGTTGAAAAGGCTGGTGATCGAGGAATTCAGTCCTCGTCGGGAATGGATAGAATAGAAAGGGAGTTCCTGCAGCTGGAGGCGGGGACGATGACCCACCAACAATATACCACCAAGTTTAACGAATTGGCGTTGTTGGTGCCGGAGCAGGTGACGCCGGTGTCTCGAAAGATCAACCGGTATATTCAAGGACTGCCAGCTGAAATTCGTTGGCACTTGATTTCTGCCCGACCAAGCACTTTCAGGTCGGCAGTGGATTTGGCGGGAAGGCTATTCGATGAACGTGCTGCTTTGGTGAAGGCTGAGGGAAGCAAGAAAGGAAGTGGAGAGAAGAACTGGCAGGGGAAGAGATTTGGTCGGGGTGATACTTCGACAAACAACAGAAAGCAAGGGTGGATGACCGCCGAGTGGTCGTGTCTGGAGCTGGGGTGAAGAAGTGTGGTAAGTGTGGAAAGGAGCACTCAGGGGAGTGCAAGTGGGGATACAACCTCTGCTTCAAGTGTGGGAGGACTGGACATAAGGCCAAGGATTGTCGGATGGGCAAGTGTTTTAACTGTGGGGAAAGTGGTCATATGAGCAAAGATTGCAAGAAGCCGAGGGCTGAGGGCTCGGGAGAGAAGAAGACGGGAGGAGAAGCACCGAGGGCAAAGGCTAGGGCGTTCACGATGACGCAGGAAGAGGCTAGGACGGACCCCGATGTGGTGTCAGGTACGTTTCTAGTTAACCAAACTCTTGCTTCTGTGTTATTTGACTCTGGTGCTAGTAGGAGTTTCATTTCTGCTACTTTCTGTGCTAAATTGCCTGTTAGTAGTAAGGGCATTAGTGAGCCTTTTTATGTAGAAACTGCTATTGGTAAGTCCACTAGAGTTACTGATGTGATAGAGGACTGTACCATAGAGTTAGAAGGTCATAGATTTGCTGCTAGATTACATGTGATGCCCCTAGGAGGATTTGATGTAGTGTTAGGGATGGACTGGTTAGCAACCTACGAAGCGAATATCGGGTGCCGAAAGAAGATGATTAGACTGACGGCGACCGACGGAAGTCCGGTGACAATTTATGGCGATCGAGTTACGACGATTCCGAAGGTGATCTCGATGGCGGTGGCGGGGAAGTGTATGAGGCGCGGATGTAGCGCCTACTTATGTTATGTAAAGAACGTGGAGACGCCAACACCACAGCTATGCGATGTGCCGGTGGTGTGTGACTTTCCAGATGTGTTTCCCGAAGACTTATCGGGTTTGCCACCTGACCGAGAGATCGAATTCCAGATCGACCTGATACCGGGTGCCCAACCTGTCGCAAAAGCACCATATCGCTTGGCTCCGACGGAGATGAAAGAGTTGATGGAGCAGTTGCAGGAGCTGCTGGATAAGGGGTTTATCCGACCGAGTATCTCACCTTGGGGTGCTCCGGTTCTGTTCGTAAAGAAGAAGGATGGTAGTATGAGGATGTGCATCGACTACCGCGAGCTGAATAAGCTGACGGTGAAGAACAGATACCCCTTACCAAGGATCGATGACTTGTTTGATCAACTTCAGGGTGCCAGTTGGTTTTCAAGAATAGATCTTCGATCGGGTTACCATCAACTAAAGGTAAAGGAACAAGATATCCCTAAAACAGCCTTTCGTACGCGCTATGGTCACTACGAGTTTCTTGTCATGTCTTTTGGGTTGACCAACGCGCCGGCTGCTTTTATGGATTTGATGAACCGAGTGTGCCGACCAATGTTGGATAAATCAGTAATTGTATTCATCGATGATATTCTGATTTATTCAAGGATTAAAAAGGAGCATGCCAGGCATATTCGGGAAGTGTTGGAAACGTTGAGAAGGGAGAAATTGTACGCCAAGTTCTCCAAGTGCGCCTTTTGGTTACGCGAGGTGCAATTTCTGGGTCACGTAGTGAATGCAGAAGGAATAATGGTGGACCCAGCAAAGGTTGAGGCTATGATGCAATGGAAATCACCAAAAACGCCATCCGAGATTCGTAGCTTCCTGGGATTGGCGGGCTATTATAGAAGATTCATTCAAGACTTTTCAAAGATCGCCTCACCTTTGACAAAATTGACTCGTAAGGACGTAAAATTCGTGTGGGGTCGAGAGCAGGAGATGGCTTTTGAGGAGTTGAAGGCAAGACTAACACAAGCTCCTGTCTTGACTTTGCCTGAGGGAAGTGAAGACTTAGTGGTCTATTCGGATGCATCTTATTCTGGGCTAGGTTGTGTGTTGATGCAACGTGGAAAGGTGATAGCCTACGCATCTCGACAGCTGAAGACCCACGAAGTCAACTATCCCACACACGATCTAGAATTAGCCGCGGTGGTTTTTGCGTTGAAGATTTGGCGGCACTATCTATACGGGACAAAGTGCACTATCTTCACAGACCACAAAAGCTTGAAGTATTTCTTCGAGCAGAAGGATTTAAACATGAGGCAAAGGCGATGCTTGGAGCTCATAAAGGATTATGACTGCGAAATCCATTACCATCCGGGCAAGGCCAATGTGGTGGCTGATGCCCTTAGCCGAAAAAAAGGCCTGAGCCGATCCGGGTGAAGGCTTATCAGCTGATCATGACCCCCGATGTGATGACACAGGTTAAGGAGTTTCAAGACGAGGCTTTGAAAGAAGATCGTCTTAACTCTGAGAGGATGAGAGGTCTAGTTACAGAATTGGGTGAGAACACTCTAGGTGTTAAGACCCGATTTGGGCGAATGTGGATTCCTCGATACGGGGATCTACGTGGTAAATTATGGACGAGGCCCATAAGACCCGATACTCCATTCACCCCGGTGCTACCAAAATGTACCACGATATGAAGAAAGACTATTGGTGGCCGGGCATGAAACGCGACGTAGTGGAGTACGTAAGTAAGTGCTTAACTTGCTTACAAGTGAAGGCGGAACACCAGAAGCCCTACGGAAGATCCAACTGTTGGATATACCCGAATGGAAGTGGGAACATATCACCATGGATTTCATCACGAAGCTACCACGTACCCGAAAGGGTATGATGCCATATGGGTGATAGTTGACCGTTTGACAAAGAGTGCCCACTTCCTACCGATCCGTGAAACGTACTCATCTGAAAGATTGGCGGATCTGTTCATCAAAGAATTGTAGCTCGTCATGGAGTGCCGGTGTCTATTGTGTCTGATCGTGACACCCGGTTTACCTCCAAGTTTTGGAAGAGATTTCATGATGCGATGGGGACGAGGCTACACATTAGTACAGCATATCACCCTCAAACAGACGGTCAGTCTGAGAGGACGATCCAAACACTCGAAGACATGCTTCGGGCGTGCGTGATCGACTTTGGAGGAAGTTGGGATGATCACCTGCCGTTAGCAGAATTCTCGTACAACAATAGTTATCACGCCAGCATTGGCATGCCACCCTACGAGATGCTATACGGTAGGAGATGTAGGACGCCCGTATGTTGGGGAGACATTGGGCAGAAAGAGTTAGGAGGTGTTGAGGTGATCGAAGCTACGACTGAGAAGTTAGAAAAGATCAAAGCCTTCATGAAGGCAGCGAAAGATAGGCAGAAGTCGTATGCTGACAAGAGGCGGAGACCGATAGAGTTCAAGGTTGGTGACCGAGTTATGTTGAAGGTCTCACCTTGGAAAGGAATCATTAGATTCAGGAAACGAGGTAAGCTAAGCCCGAGATACATAGGACCTTTCCGAATTATCGCACGAGTAGGAGAGGTGGCCTATCGACTTGAACTGCCAGATGAGTTAAGTGGAATTCATCCCACATTCCATGTATCTCATCTGAGGAAGTGCTTAGCTGATGAAGACATGGTTGTACCACTGGAGGATATTGAAGTAGATGAACGGCTCAACTACGTGGAGCAACTAGTGGCAATCATTGATCGTAAAGAAAAGAGGTTGAGGAATAAAGTGGTTCCTCTTATGCGTGTACAGTGGAAGCACAGGAAGGGATCCGAGTCTACGTGGGAGACTGAAGAGGAGATGAGACAACACTACCCACATCTGTTTGAGGAATAACAGGTTTCGGGGACGAAACCTATATAAGGGGGGTGGACTTGTAACACCCGTAAATTTTTAGTAAAGAATCTAAAAGAATAAAATAGAAAGAGAAAGGAAAGAAAAACAAAAGTTACTTTTGTTTAAGGGCCAAAAGTGTCAATTTGACAAACTTCCTATTAATTCTTTGTAAAAAGGTGGTATGGCCACCCATGTTGTCTGCATTTCACTTCATTCGAACTTTTTAGAGAGAGAAAGTAGCAGGAGCAGAAAACCCTCGGATTTTTGAAGAAGAATCTGTAAACTTGGAAGCTTTTGGTAAGAATTCGCTAGTTTTTGAAGTTTTAGATAATTCTAGAACCGTATGTGTGCTTATAAGTGTGTCTTGTGTGTTCGGGTGGTGTGGTGTGTGTGTTCTAGGTGTTAGAACAAGTTGAGAAGGTTCGGGTTGAAGAGTGTAAATTCGAAGAAGACGACTAAGGTGAGTTCTAGACCCCGTTTTACTGTTTTTTTAAATGTTTTGGGGCTGGAAATGCATGTAAATATGTTTTACAAATTGTGGGTTGACACCCGTATGAAATAATTGTATGTATGGTTATGTTTATGTTAGTCTTATGCCTAGAAATTATGTGCATCTATTAGAACTAGGCATTATGATGTTCTGGACTTGAATTATGAATTAGACATATGAGTAGGATGCTAATGTGTCTGAAAATGGGACTTAGAATAAATAAGCAAAAGTTGATGTGTCCAGCATACTCATACGACCAACAGTGGTCGTATGATCAGGATTTTTCTAAGTATTGATGAGTCTAATAGGACTCATACGACCAACAGTGGTCGTATGAACATGTGATATTTTCTAAGTATGAGGCCAATAGGACTCATACGACCAACAGTGGTCGTATGATCATGTGGAAAGTTCTAAGTGTGGACTCATACGACCAACAGTGGTCGTATGATCCAAATATGCTCCTAAGTCCAGGGGTGGTACGACCATCAGTGGTCATACGACCACAGTGTGGTCGTAAGACCAGCTGATAATTCTAAGTGTTAAATGAAAAGCCCAGCAGTGCTCATACGACTAATAGTGCTCATACGCCCAGAGGCTTATACGCCCAACAGGGCTAAAACGACTAGAACACTTAGCATTTTTCAGAAATTTCCAGTAAAATTCGAAGTTCGAAGTTTGACCAGGGTTGACTAGGGTTAATAAATGACGATGTCTCATGCGTATAATGATGAGAATGATTAACCCTAATTGTTACTAATATTATTATTAGTATATTATTGTTAACAGTATTATTAAAATATTGTTAAGTAAGGTATGAAGCTATGCATGATGATGTACGTATGATGAATATGTATGATGTGTGTATGTTCCTTGTGATTGTGTATGCTTATCTTTCTGAAACTTTACGAATAACGAGAAATGAATTAATGAAGTATTATGTATCGTAAAGTGAAAGATAATGAAAGAGGAACATGATGACGAATGCATGTATTAACGAATGAACGAAATGAAGAATGACGATGAATACATGCATTAATGAACGAATGAATTATGTCTTGCAAGCATTGAATAACGCGATTGGTCCTTCTATGTGATAGACCATGGTCATGGTACCTCTACCGCTTACCTCTAGTACCGTGGCACCATGTTTAGCTGTCCCTCCATAGACTTCGGCCCAGTACCGTGGCATACGCTTGTTGTTCATTTGTTGACCTCGGCCCGTACTGTGGCACTACGTTTTGCTGTCTATGGATTGACTTCGGCCCGGTAGCTAAGACTGTTCGAGGTGTAGCATATGGTATTGGTACAATTAACCTTTCAATGCGTGCAAGTAAGTATCTATATGTATGGAACCCCTACCGCTTACCTCTAGTACCGGGCATACGTTTTGCTGTTCATTTAATGACTTCGGCCCGGTAGCTAATAACGTTCGGGGTATAGCAGATGGTAGTGGTACAAAGGATATCCAATGTTCAAGTAAGTATGAACGGGATTCTTGTCATCCGACCACAGTAATCATAGCCGAGTGCTATGAAGTGGGTAAAGCCTGACAGAATCCATACGAGATATTAAGAATAACAATGAGTAACGAATGATGAAGATAATAACGAATATTATCTGTGTAAGTATGATGTATGAATGTATGCACAAAAGAATACTTTTAAGGTATGTTTTAATACAAAACTAGAACTCACTCAGCAACGCTGACTTTTATGTATTTTCCAGTTGGCAGGTAGTGTTGCTGAGGATGGCACGAGGCGGCTACTCAGCTCTTTTGGGATGGCATTCTTTTGATAATGTTTTTGTATTGTAATGCAAACAAATGATATTTTGTAACAGGGGTTGTATTACTTTACAAAGCATTTATAGTAAAACTTAAAGTTTCCGCTGCATGGTTTTTATTAAGTTGTATTAAATGTATGTTTTATGGGTGATGACGACCAACTGTGAGGTGCCCGGGATCGGGGCCTTACACTCGTGCCACCTCCTGCACAGGCTCTTCTTCCTCCTCCTCATCATCGGAGATAACCATCTCAGTTTCCGGTTGCTCATGTCCTCCCGAGGACCTGTTCCTTTCCTTCCGTTCTCCTTCCCGTATAGCCTTTATCACTTCGGCCACCACAGACGGTAAGATCGTCTGCATGACCTGATGCACTTTCTCCAGAACCGCCTCTTTCATCGAGACTCTCAGATTAGCACTCTCATCACCACCCTTCGAATGAGGGGTCTCGGGTTCTTCATGAACTACTTTCTCCACCCTAGGCCTGCCTCTTTTGGGTCGCGATGCAGCACCAAGTCCACCCCGCGAGGCTTTAGATGATCTACCACCGGCCATCCTCTAACACACACTGAAAGATTCAAACACCAACACGGTCATTCAAGGGAATAGCTCAGTTTATGTCAAGTATAGTAAGTCCCTAATTACAGTGGCCAGTTGTGATTAGCCACTTACTTTACTCTTCATACCCCAAGCATTACCTGTCCTGACCACATCAGTATTTAAATATACAAATAGCACATAACCACATAACATGCGCACATAATAGCGGTTAATATTAAGAAAATACCTGATGGCACGCAGCTACTTAGACTGGCATCCCTTCCCTTTTCGTCCCATTTTCAGTTTAAGTTAAGGTTTATTTTGAAAATTTACCCGTTTCACTTAAACTTTGGCTCTGATACCAACTTGTAAGGCCCCGTTCTCGGGACGCTTACAGCTGGTTATTCATCGCACATAAAATATATATATTTGTCTTCTTATATAAAAATGTCGTAGCGGAAACACTAAAAACACCCATTTTCATTTCATCAAAGTGCTTTTACAAAATAATGTAACCGTTCATTAAACAATATCATTTTTTACATTTCACCGCAAAAGCATTATAACAATGGATGACATCCCAATGGAACTGAGTAGTCGCCCCGTGCCATCCTCAGCAACATACCTCCCAACTGGAAACACATCAAAAGTCAGCGTTGCAGAGTGAGTTCCAGTTTTATAAATAAAACGTACTTTCCTTTCGTTAAAACCGTTCTTGACTTTCTTTCAAATCATACTATACTTTCGTACATGATCACACATCATACGTACACATAGATAATATCATTATTATCTTTCATTACGTTCGTTAACTTTCGTTTATTCAACGTACATCATTATCATTCCTTTCTCATCTAGATCCCGTCAAGCTTTACCCTCCTTATGGCACACAACCACGAAAACTGAGGTCGAATGACAAGGATCCCGTTTCTTTCTTTACTATGATATTTCGTTAACATTCAATTCACACATTCTTTCTCTCCATCATTACTTTTCTCATTCATCAACTTACGCAATACTCCCGACTCATGTCCGAAGACTGATACTGTGCCGGGGCCTGTAAACAAACCCCCGACTCATGTCCGAAGACTGACACAGTACCGGAGCACGCGATTTGTTTCTCATTCATCTCATCTCATTTTCACGCACTACTCCCCACTCATGTCCGAAGACTGATACTGTGCCGGGGCCTATACACAAACCCCCGACTCATGTCCGAAGACTGACAAAGTACCGGAGCATGCGATCCTTTACCCATTCAACTAGATCCTGTCTCATGCAATACCCCCGACTCATGTCCGAAGACTGATACTGTGCTGGGGCCTGTACACAAATGTAAGGCCCCGTTCCTGGGCACCTCACAGTTGGTCATTCATCGCACATAAACATATAATTATTTAAAACATAGCAGCGGAAGTTAAACAAAACCATTTCATATATTTTAATGAACAACTTTTGCAACGTAATACAATACTGTTAACTGTTACAAAATATTATAAATTACATTATATCACAAAAATGTCATTATTATACGAATGGATGCCATCCCAAAAATGCCAAGTAGCTACCCCATGCCATCCTCAGCAACTATTACCTGCTAACTGGAAAACACATAAAAGTCAGCGTTGCTGAGTGAGTTCTAGTTTTATAAATAAAATACTTTACTTTCGTTAAAACCTTTCTTTACTTTCTTACGTGATCATGAATCATACGTACGGATAGAGAATATTATTTTTACTTTCATTAACATTCATCATTCTTCGTCATGTTCATTGCATGTTTTCATTCCATGCTTCTTGTTAATATTCTCTTATCTTTATTCTCATTCTTTCTTAACGTACTTATTATCATTCTTTTACATTCTTACTTGTTTACTTACTTTCTTTCTTTCTTTAGTACGTTATGTCATTCTTTTACATTCATATGGATTGATGAACAATACCCCGAACATTATACACGAAGCTGATGCTGGACCTGTGGTAATTAAACCACGAACATTGTGCACGAAGCTGATCCAGTCACCTAGGGCAAGTCATCTCTCCCGTTCATACAAACCGTTTGGTCCTACCCCGAACATTGTGCACGAAGCTGATGCTGGACCTGTGGTAATTAAACCACGAACATTGTGCATGAAGCTGATCCAGTCACCTAGGGCATACCAAAGGGCATTATCAATCTCAAAGATTGACCCTGTGTGCATCCTTTGGGGTAGCTAACCCGTATCACAATTGAGCTAACAACAACATGGTCGTGCACCTCCATTCATTTGCTTGCAAGCCATTCTTACATTCGTTCGTTCATTAATGCATGCATTCTTTCTTTCTTTACATTCCATTTCTCATCTTCGTTATCTTTCATTTCGTTATGTTATTCTTTACTTTCTTTCATTCGTTTGTCATACTACGTAAAGTAATAACATAATAAATAACGCATTTTATAATATAATATAATTACGTTTAATCATTATTAAAAGATAACACATCATACATACCGTACATCATTCATACATTTTATAACCCTAAAACATTTCATAATCACGCTTATAATGGGTAATCATTGCCCATAAGTCAACTTAGTCAAAACCCTAGACTTTCTGTTTTTCCTGAAATTTCAGAAATTTATTCTAAGGGTGTAGACGCATGGGAACTATTTGGGCGTTTCTGCCCTGTTCAGACGTTTTGTCACTATGCAGATGTCTGGACTTACACTTAGTCATCTTTCACTTAGACGCATGGGCATATTTAGGCGCATGAGCACTATTCAGGCGTTTGGGCCTACACTTAGTCATTTTAGTCATTATTCCAGACGTTTGGGCACTATTCAGGCGCATGGACCTTACTTAGGCGCACGAGCACTTAGGCGGTTGGGCACTATTTAGACGTCTGGGTTCCTGGGCGTTTGGGCACACTTAGGCAATTCGACCGTTGGACGCATGGACCACTGTTTAGGTGCATGAGCAACTAACTTGCCCATAAACATCATAAATGAGTCCTATTTCATCTTAAATCACAATCTAAGCCTAGTACTAGCATCCTAAGCATCATAACATAAACATACACACATACGTATCCCAAAATTATACCCACCCACATACATATTCACACATATATACATACGGGGTAAAACCCATTTTACAAAAACATGTTCACATGCATTTTTCAGCCCCAAATCAGTTAAAGACATGTTAAAAAGGAGGTCTAGAATCTCACCTTTGCTGCTTTTGAGCTTATACCTTTCTCTTGAGCTTTTCAGACAGTTCTAGCACCTAAAACATACACACATATACAACCCGAGCACACAATCACATTATAGGCACATAGCCAAGTCTAGAATCGTCTAAAGCATCATTGATTCGAGATTTCTTACCAAAACTTTGAATTTTTCTTCTTTCTCTCTATAATTCCGAGTTCCCTGTTGTTTCTCTCTCTAAATCCGAATGAGAAGAAGTGTACACAGGCAATGGGCGGCCATCACCTTTATTCACCAACTTTAAAACTTTTATCCTTTTTGACACCTTTAGTCCTTCAACTTGGGTGTCATAGCTTTTCTTTCTTTTTCTTTGCTTTTATTCTTTCCTTTATATCTAAAAAAATAACCGGGTGTTACAAGTCCACCCCTTTTATCTAGGTTTCGTCCTTAAAACCTGTTATTCCTCAAACAGATGAGGGTAATGCTGCCTCATCTCTCCTTCAATCTCCCATGTAGACTCGGATCCCTTCATGTGCTTCCACTGTACACATACAAGAGGAACCACTTTATTCCTTAACCTCTTCTCCTTACGATCAATGATCGCCACTGGTTGCTCCACGTAATTGAACCGTTCATCCACCTCGATTTCCTCCAGTGGTACAATCATGTCCTCGTCGGCTAAACACTTCCGCAGATGAGATACATGGAATGTAGGGTGAATTCCACTCAACTCATCGGGTAGTTCTAACCTATAGGCCACCTCTCCTACTCGAGAAATGATTTGGAAAGGCCCTATATACCTTGGGCTCAACTTACCCCGCTTTCTAAACCGAATGATACCTTTACAAGGTGAGACTTTTAACATAACCCTATCACCCACCTGGAACTCAATCGGTCTACACCTCTTATCGGCATACGACTTCTGCCTATCCTTAGCTGCCTTCATGAAGGCTTTAATCTTTTCGAGCTTCTCCGTCGTAGCCTCAATCACTTCAATGCTCTCTAACTCCTTCTGACCAATATCACCCTAGCAAACGGGTGTCCTACATCTCCTACCATATAGCATCTCGTAGGGTGGCATGTGCTGGCATGATAACTGTTGTTGTACGAGAATTTTGCTAACGGCAAATAGTCATCCCAACTCCCTCCGAAATCGATCACGCACGCTCGAAGCATGTCCTCTAGTGTCTGGATCATCCTCTCAGACTGACCGTCCGTCTGAGGATGATAAGCCGTGCTGATGTGTAGTCTCGTTCCTATCGCATCGTGGAATTTCTTCCAAAACTTAGATGTAAACCGGGTGTCGGGATCAAACACAATAGACACCGGCACACCATGACGAGCCACAGTTTCCTTGATGAATAGATCCACGAGTCTCTCAGAAGAATACGTCTCTCGGATCGGTAGGAAGTGAGCACTCTTCGTCAAACGATCAACTATCACCCATATACCATCATACCCTTTCGGGGTACGTGGTACCTTCGTAATGAAGTCCATGGTGATATGCTCCCACTTCCATTCGGGTATATCCAACGGTTGGATTTTCCCGTACGGCTTCTGGTGTTCCGCATTCACCTGCAAACAAGTAAGGCATTTACTCATATACTCCGCTACGTCATGCTTCATACCCGGCCACCAGTAATCTTTCTTCATATCGTGATACATTTTGGTAGCACCGGGATGAATAGAGTATCGAGTCTAATGAGCCTCGTCCATGATCTTTCCACGTAGATCCCCGTAACGAGGAATCCACATTCGCCCATATCGGGTTCTAACACCGAGAGTGTTTTCACCCAACTCCACGACCAGGCCTCTCATCCTTTCAGAGTTAAGATGATCTTCTTTCAACGCCTCATCTTGAAACTCCTTGACCTGCTTCATCACATCAGAGGTCATAACCATCTGATAAGCTTTCACCCGAGTCGGCTCAGGTCTCTCCTTCCGCTAAGGGCATCTGCCACCACGTTGGCCTTGCCCGGATGGTAATGGATCTCATAATCGTAATCCTTTATGAGCTCCAGCCATCGCCTCTGCCTCATATTCAAATCTTTCTACTCAAAGAAGTACTTCAAGCTTTCGTGATCAGTGAAGATGGTGCACTTCGTCCCGTATAGATAGTGCCGCCAAATCTTCAACGTGAAAACCACCGCAGCTAGTTCTAGGTCGTGCATGGGATTATTGACTTTGTGGGTTTTTAGCTGTCAGAATGCATAGGCTATTACCCTTCCGCGTTGCATCAATATGCAACCTAGCCAGAATAAGTTGCATCCGAATATACCACTAAGTCTTCACTTCCCTCGGGCAATGTCAAGACAGGGGCTTGTGTTAATCTCGCCTTTAACTTCTCAAAAGCATCCTCCTGTTTTCGACCCCACACGAACTTCACATCCTTGCGAGTCAACTTTGTCAAAGGTGAGGCTATCTTGGAAAAGTCTTGAATAAACCTCCTATAGTAGCCTGCCAATCCCAAGAAGCTACGAATCTCGGATGGCGTCTTAGGAGACTTCCAATGCATCACGGCCTCAACCTCTGCCGGGTCCACCAGGATTCCCTCCGCATTTACCATGTGACCTAGAAATTGCACCTCGCGTAACCAAAAAGCACACTTAGAGAACTTAGCATACAACTTCTCCTTTCTCAATGTCTCCAACACTTCCCGAATGTGACCGGCATGCTCTTCTTTGCTCCTTGAATAAATCAGGATATCGTCGATGAATACAGTCACTGATTTGTCCAACATTGGCCGACACACTCGATTCATCAAGTCCATAAAAACAGCTGGTGCGTTGGTTAAACCAAAAGACATCACAAGGAACTCGTAGTGTCCATAACGCGTACGAAAAGCTGTTTTTAGAATGTCTTGCTCCTTTACCTTTAATTGAAGGTAACCAGATCGAAGGTCTATTCTCGAGAACCAACTAGCACCTTGGAGCTAATCGAACAAGTCGTCAATCCTCGGTAGCGGGTACCCATTCTTTACCGTCAACTTGTTCAACGCACGGTTGTCAATACACATCCGCATGCTACCGTCCTTCTTCTTTACAAACAAGACCGGAGCACCCCAAGGAGAGATACTCGGCCTGATAAAACCCTTATCGAGCAACTCCTGCAGTTGCTCCATTAACTCCTTCATCTCAGTCGGAGCCAACCGATACTGTGCCTTAGCTACAGGCTGAGCACCTGGTATCAGATCAATCTGAAACTCGATCTCTCGGTCAAGTGGCACTCCTGGTAAGTCCTTTGGAAACACATCTGGAAAGTCACACACCATCGGTACATCAGACAGTTGTGGTGTTGGCATGTCCACATCCTTTACATAGGCCAAGTAGGCACTACATCCACGCCTCATGCACTTTCCCGCCACCGCCATTAAAATCACCTTCGGAATCGTAGTAACCCGATCACCATAAACAGTCACCAAACTCCCGTCAGGCGCTATCAAACGAATCATCTTCTTACGACACACTATATTCGCTTCGTAGGTTGCTAACCAATCCATCCCTAGTACTACATCAAATCCACCTAGGGGCATCACATGTAACTTAGCAGCAAACCTATGACCTTCTAATTCTATGGCACAGTCCTCTATCACATCGGTAACTCTAGTAGACTTACCAATAGCAGTTTCTACGTCAAAGGGCTCATTAATGCATTTACTACTAACAGGCAGTTTAGCACAGAAAGTAGCAGAAATAAAATCCTACTAGCACCAGAATCAAATAACACAGAAGCAAGAGTTTGATCTACTAGAAACGTACCTGACACAATATCGGGGTCCGTCCTAGCCTCCTCCCTGGTCATGGTGAGAGCTCTGGCGCTTGCCTTCTGTCCTTCAATCTCGGTCGTCTTCTTCGCCCCAGAACTCTCAGCCCTTGGCTTCTTGCATTCCCTACTCATGTGGCCTATTTCACCACAGTTGAAGCACCTCGCCGCTCTACAATCTCTAGAGATGTGGCCGGGCTTCCCACACTTGAAACAGACGTTAAGCCCCAGCCTACACTCACCAGCGTGCTCCTTTCCACACTTCCCATATCTCTTTACTTCTGAGCCTGCGGCAACCACCCGGCGATCATCCATTCTAGCCTTCATGTTATTCGGGGTGAAACCACCACGTCCGAACCATTTCCGGTTTTGATCATCACCACCCGTCTTCTTCCCTTCGACCACCATCACCTCCCTCTCATCATATAACCTCCCAGCCAAGTCAACCCCCAACCTAAACGTACTCGGTCGGGTGGCGATTATGTGCCTACGAATATCCGCCGGCAAGCCCTGGATGTATCTTTTGATCTTTCATGACAAGGGTGTCACCTGATCCAGCACCAGCCCTGTCATCTTGTTGAACTTGGTGATGTATTGTTGATGTGTCATGGTCCCCACCTCCAGCTGCAGGAACTCCCTTTCCACCTTGTCCAACTCCCGATGAGGACAAAACTCCTCGATCACCAACTTCTTCAGCTCACTCCACCTCATCCTGCCAATTGCCCTACTACCCTCGGCTTGGACGATGTTGTCCCACCAGCATAATGCCGAGTCCACAAATGAGTGAGCGGCGAATTTTACCTTCTGGTCCTCCCGGCACTCGCTGATCTCAAGAACAGCCTCCATCTCCCTCACCCATCGGTGAGCAGCAGCAGCAGTGCCATTACCATCGAAGGTAGGGGGCTCGCATTTTTTGAATGCCCCATAGTTACAGCCTCGTGCTGTCTCCAGCACAGGCTCCTCTTCCTCCTCGTCTTCATCGGTAGGGATCACCGTCTCGGTCTCGGGTTGTTCTCTTCCTGCCGAAGACCTGTTCCTATCCCTCCTCTCTCCTTCCCTCACAGGCTTGATCACCTCGGTCACTACAAATGGCAGTATTGTCTGCATGACCTGATGAACCTCCTCCACCATAGCCTCCTTCACCGAGGCTCTCAAGTTAGCACTCTCGTCACCACCCTCCGGATGAGGGGTCTCAGGCTCCTCGTGGGTCACCTTCTCAACCCTAGGCCTTCCTCTTATGGCCCGTGGTTCAGCACCACGTCCACCACATGCTCCGCCTCGTGAAGCCTTAGAAGATCTACCTCCAGTCATTCCTAATCGCTATAAGATTCAAATCCTAACACGGTCAATCAAGGTAATAACTCAGTTTATGTCAAGTATAGTAAGTCCCTAATTACAGTGGCCAGTTGTGATTAGCCACTTACTTTACTTTTCACACGCCAAGCATTTTCTATCCTGACTACATCAGTATCTAAATCTGCTAAGGGTAAACAGATCAAATATGTAACATCCAATTTTTTTAAATCCGGACTTGTAATTATATTATAGTTATGTTTAATTAATTAAGTTGAGTTGTTTGTTAAGATTGGTGTTCGGTCGCATGACTTGCATGCGAATGAACTTCAGTCGCACCCCTTACGTGCGAATGAGACTCAATCGCACGAATCATAGGCGTATGGGCTTCATTCGCATGATTCAGTCATGCGAATGGTTCAGTCGTGCGACTGAGTGTGAGGCGGTTAGAATGAATGTGGGGATAAGTAAGGCGGTTAAGAGAGTTTAAAAGCAGATTTCTATCTGCATCATCTTCAATCTCTTGTTCCTTTTACATCCAAACACCCCTGTTCTTGCCAAATCGACTAACCTAACTACGTTTTGGTAAGTTTTGAATGTCGCGGATCAATCCTACTATATTGTAAGTTGTGTATATGATTGAATCTGATCCAATAACATGTTTAAATCATTAATTTGGTCTGGTTCTTTTCTAAGTTAAAATCTGGGAATTCGGATCCGAGTTTTTGTGAAGTTTTGATAAAATAATGATCCGAAACCATTGTAAACGATGTGTATATGATCTGTTTTGAATATGACATGATTTGGATGGTTAAAACTCAAATTTTGAGTAAGTTGGATAAAAAACGTCAAGAACACAGCTGCTGATCCGTTTCAGACGAATGGGCTCAGTCGCATAACTCAGTCGTGCGAATGAGAGTCTAGTCGTGTGACTGAGTGTGAATAAAGGTTTAGTCGTGCGACTGAGAACCCAGTCGCCTGGTTGGAAGACCGAATGAAGGCGAGTGATCACTATGCACGAATGGGGACTCAGTCGTGCAAATGAATGGTCAGCCGTACGACTGGAGGTTCAGTTGCATAATTCAAACATATGGTTCAGTCGCATGAGGTCCATTCGCACGATTGGATACTCATCCGCACTGATGTTCATCCGCATAGGTTTAGTCGCATGAGTGCTCATTCGCATAAGTGTTCATTCGCATAGACATCCTGTTTGAGAATAGTTTACTAAATCAAGGTTTATTGCTTTAGATATACCTTGATTAGAAGAAGGACTAGTTATCTCGCGTACGTGGATTGTGTAAATTGTCATGAGAAAGTTAATAAGGTGAGTTCTAAGCCCTTTTCAAATGTTTGGTTTTAACATTCGGGCTAGCACACATACGAAGATAAATGAATTGAATGTTTTAACACCAGAATTGTGATAATGATATTTATACATTACTAGCAGCTCGTGGGGCTGTTAGGGTAAAGTTGGGGGTAATGAATGATTATTTGAACATTGTTAATCATTACGTGATGGTAATGATTCTAATGGGTCAGATAGGGTGTGAAGACAGATGAAAATATACTAAAACTGGTACTAAAAGATTGAATGTGTGGTGTGTGTAAATTAATGTGAAGATATTGACAATGAGTAAAAGAAATTATTTTGATGTGATGTAAATCTCAACAGGCCAGTTAGAGTAAGATGCTTGTGTGTAGACTGTACAGTGAAAAGGAGTGATGATGATCACTCAGCTTTATGAACATCTTGTGGTGACGACCCTAGATGATTAAATTAGCATCCTACTGGATGAGAGATAATAATTACAGGTTCTAGATGTGGGAAAACTGACAGTTTCTGGATGTGGGAAACTGACGTCCAGTGGGACGAGTCCGGTGGGACAAAGTAAAGATAAAGTTGATTTTATTATATTGCCAATATAAATATGATTTTTGTATGTGATGAGATGCTGTCAATGTTTTAATAAAAAAATTTAGAACTCACCAGTTTATCTGATGTTTTGAGTGTGTTATATGTGTGCTAGGTAAGGAAGGATCCTCTAGTAATAGAGGAAAACAAGCTTGAGTTGGATCAGGATGCTATCCCAAGGCGATTGCTGGCATAGGATAAGAGTCATTTATAATAATGTAAAACGGATGTTTATGTAAAAGTCTTAATATGTAAAAATGTTTTAAAAGTTGGGTTAATATGTAATGTTGTCTAGCCTTCCGCTGTAAATAGAAAGCTCTGATTTGTGTTTAAAATATTAATCTAACTATGTGACGTGCCTCCGGTATCCTCCTGGGTTTAGGGCATCACAGGTTGGTATTAGAGCAGTAGTTAAAGGGATCTAGTGTCTTAATAACTAGACTTTAACTAGAAAATAGATATGCCAGCAGGGATAGCTAGATAGAATAGTTATTAAAACAAGAGAAGGTGATGGGACGAACATGGAAGGAATAACGAGAATAGTAAAAAGTAAAGTAAACAATTAATAGTACTTGGCCAACATTATTAATAATTTACTTTACTTAAAGTATTCTGGTTATATACTTACATGCGAATACCAAATAATCCTGGTCTCGTTTTAATAGGTTATGGCTGATAGGGAGAGTGAAGGAATGCAAGGTGGAACCTCGGAAAGAAATGTTGATGAAAGCACAGAGGTGCTTAGTATGACGAGACAGCAATTTCGTGATGCAATTGTTGAGGAGGTTCGTAAGGCCTTGAATGTAGCTAGACCTAATGAGAATAGGAATGTTGATAAAGCCGAGAGGTCTAGTGAGAAAAAGGGAGTTACGTATAGTCAGTTTAAAGAATGTAATCCTCCATAATTTTCTGGGGCTATGGATGTCGTAGCCACCTATAAATGGCTTCGTGAAATGGAAGCCGTGATTAAGTTGAGTGAGTGTAGGGAGGATCAAAAAGTGAAGTTTGCAGCCCACTCGTTTGTAGGCGAGGCTCTGTATTAGTGGGATACGATTATCCAAACGTTAGACGAGGAGGCTACTGACAAAATATTATGGCCTGAATTCAGAAAGTTAGTGTCGGATAAGTTTTGCCCGAAAGGAGAGATGGATCGAATAGAAATGAGTTTCCTGCAGTTTCAGGTAGGAAATATGTCCCATAGGGAATATACGTCTAAGTTTGAAGAAATTGCATGGTTGGTGCCTCATTTGGTGGTTCCTGAAGAGAAGAAAATCTTGAGGTATACCCAGGGGTTGCCTCAGGAGGTTAGAAAGTTGGTTAAATCATCTGTTCCGAGTAGTTACCAGTTGACGGTAAACTTAGCTGCAGATATGTATCAAGAAGTTTACGGTAGTGATGTTGCTCCTGATGAAAGTAAAAGGAAACGTGAGGAACCTGCAGTACAGAGAAGATTTGAGAATCTAAGTTTCCAGAAGAAGGGTAGGTTTGGAAGGGGTCAATTCCAAAGGAATGTCAGAAATGAGCTGCCACGTTGTGGGAAATGTGGCAGGCTGCATAAGGGTGAATGATTGATTGGTAGTATAACTTGTTTTAAATGTGGAAAGTTAGGACATTATGCTAATGAGTGTGGTGAAGGTTTTCGTAGATGTTATGAATGTGGGGAAACGGGGCATATTCAAAGTGAATGTCCAAAGTTAGCAGTTAGAAAGCCTGAACCAGTTAGATTGATGAAAGGGTCAGGAGAAGGGTCGAGTGTGGCTAAGGGGCAAGCATATTCAATGTCAGCTAGTGAGGCTAAAGCTTTGCCAGATGTAGTCTCAGGTATGTTTCTAGTTAATGGGATTCCAGCTAACGTGTTATTTGATTCTGGTGCAAGTGGAAGTTCCGTATCTGTTAATTTTTGCCCTATGCTTGCATGTGAAATTCGACCATTAGAGGTAGCCTTTATAGTGGAAACTGCTAATGATAGATCTGTGATTATTAGTAGTATGATTGAGGGTTGCTTTATTGAATTAGAAGGATATAGATTGCCTGTTAAACTATACCCTATGGTGTTAGGAGGGTTTGATATAGTTTTGGGTATGGAGTGGTTGGTGAATTATGAAGCTCATATTGTATGTAATAAGAAGCTAATTCAGTTAAGAGCGCCTGATGGGAAAATGATTAGTGTATATGGTGATAGAGAAGAGTCAACTGTAAAGATAGTATCCATGATGAAAGCTGATAAGTTAATGAGCCGCGGGTGTGCATCTTATTTAGTATATGTGATCGATTCTTAAAATCCTGTGAAAAAGATAAAGGACATTCATGTGGTTAGAGATTTTATAGATGTGTTTCCAGAAGAATTACCGGGTATTCCTCCAGATCGTGAAGTTGAGTTTAGAATTGATTTAGTTCCGGGTGCTAAGCCAGTGGCCAAGTCACCTTACAGACTAGCTCCATCAGAATTGAAGGAATTAATGAAACAAATTGAAGATTTGCTAGAAAGAGGTTTTATTAGACGCAGCTCTTCCCCGTGGGGTGCTCCAGTGTTGTTTGTAAAGAAGAAAGATGGGAGTATGCGTATGTGTATTGATTACAGAGAATTAAACAAGTTGACGATAAAGAATAAGTATCCACTCCCACGAATAGATGATTCGTTTGATCAGTTATAGGGAGCCAGTTGGTTTTCTAAGATAGATCTCCATTCGGTTATCATCAGCTGAAAGTTAAAGCAGAAGTATACCTAAGACAGCGTTTTGCACACGTTATGGTCACTATGAATTTTTGGTTATGTCTTTTGGGTTAACAAATGCACCTGCTGCTTTTATGGATTTGATGAATAGAGTGTGTAAGCCAATGTTAGATCGATCAGTAATTGTGTTTATTGATGACATACTGATCTATTCAAAGATTGAGGGAGATCACGCCTGCCATATTCGTGAAGTGTTGGAAAGGTTGAGAAGAGAAAAGGTTTATGCAAAATTTTCTAAGTGTGAGTTTTAGTTGCGGGAAGTACAGCTTTTAGGACATGTGATCAATGCAGAAGGTATTTTAGTAGATCCTGCAAAGATTGAAACAGTAATCAAGTGGAGTCCTCCAAAGACGCCATCTGAAATCCGCAGTTTCTTGGGTCTGGCTGGTTATTATAGAAGTTTTATTCAGGATTTTGCCAAAATTGCATCCCCGTTAATGAAGCTGACAAGAAAGAATGAAGAATACGTATAGGGACCAGAACAAGAAAATGCATTTCAAGAACTGAAGCAGAAATTAACTCGATCGCCAGTGTTGTCGTTGCCAGATGGAAATGAAGATTTAGTAATCTATTCAGATGCTTCGTATCAAGGTTTAGGTTGTGTATTGATGCAAAGGGGATGAGTAATAGCTTATGCTTCCAGACAGTTGAAAGAACATGAAAAGAATTATCTGACGCATGATCGGGAATTAGCAGCCGTGGTGTTTGCCTTGAAGATATGGATGTATTACTTATATGGGACGAAATGTACGATTTATACGGATATTAAGAGTTTGAAATATTTCTTTAATCAGAAAGAATTAAACATGCGCCAGCGAAGATGGTTAGAATTGGTGAAAGATTATGATTGTGAAATACTTTACCATCCTGGTAAGGCAAATGTAGTTGCTGACGCGTTAAGCAGAAAGAATGAACACCCTCCGATTCGAGTTAAGTCATATAAGTTAGTGATAACCCCAGATTTTATGCATCAGTTACGGGAAGCTCAATTAGAAGCGTTAAACGAGGAAAACGTGAAACGAGAACGAATGAATGGTCAAACAAAAGATCTGGAAGAAAATATTTTTGGGGTTAAGACAAAATGTGGTCTTATGTGGGTTCCGATTAAGATGAGAGAGTTGGTGCTAGATGAAGCTCATAAATCTAGATATTCTATACACCCTAGTGCTACTTAGATGTATAAATACTTAAAACAAGAATATTGGTGGCCAGGTATGAAGTTTAATGTGATGCAGTATGTGAATAGGTGTTTGACGTGTCTTCAGGTCAAAGCTGAGCATCAAAAGCCATATGGTAAGCTTCAACCCTTAGAGATCCCAAAATGGAAGTGGGAGGAGTTGACAATGGATTTCATAACTAAGCTTCCGCGTACAGCTAATGGTTATGATACCATTTGGGTCATAGTAGATAGATTGACACGTAGCGGGCATTTCTTACCAATCAAGGAAACGTATAATTCTGAGAAGTTAGCAGAACTGTTTATTCGAGAAATTATTGCTCGTCATGGAGTGCCGTTATCTATTGTGTCAGATAGGGATACAAGTTTTACTTTGAGGTTTTGGAGAAAATTTCATGAAGATATGGGTACACGTTTATTATACAGTACATCTTTTCACCCAAAAACTGATGGGTTGACTGAAAGGACTATCCAAATAGTTGAAGATATGTTACGAGCTTGTGTTATAGATTTTGGTGGTAGCTGGGATAGTCATTTGCCATTAGTTGAATTCTCCTACAATAACAGTTATCATACCACAATTGGGAGAGCCCCTTATGAGATGTTATATGGCATAAAGTGCAAGAGTCCGATATGTTGGGGAGAAATTGGGCAGAAAGAGTTGGGTAGTTTAGAAATTGTACAGGCTACAAATGAGAAGTTGGATCAGATCAAAGCTCGGTTTAAAGTGCCTCAGGATCAACAAAAGTCTTATGAAGATAAAAGGCGAAGGCATATAGAGTTTGAAGTAGGAGATAAAGTTATGTTGAAAGTATCTCCTTGGAAGGGAATTATCATATTTAGAAAGAAGGGAAAGCTAAGTCCTCGTTTTATAGGACCGTTTAGAATTATAGAACGAATTGGAGAAGTATCTTATAAACTAGAATTACCCGATCAGTTGTAAGGAATCCACCCAACTTTTCACGTATCACAGTTGCGCAAGTGTTTAGCTGATGAAAATACATACGTACCTTTAGATGATATAGAGGTGAATGATAAGTTGAATTATGTTGAGAAACCTACTGCTATAGTGGACAGAAAGATAAAAAAATTGAGAAATAAAATCATTGAGTTAGTTAAAGTACAGTGGTCGAATAGAAAGGGATCTGATTTCACCTGGGAATCAGAAGGTGAGATGAGAAAAGATTATCCCCAGTTGTTTGAATAGTTGGTTTCGGGGATGAAACCTATTTAAGGGGGAGAGAGTTGTAACATCCGGTTTTTTTTAAATCCGGACTTGTAATTGTATTATAGTTATGTTTAATTAATTAAGTTGAGTTGTTTGTTAAGATTGGTGTTCAGTCGCATGACTTGCATGCGAATGAACTTCAATCGCACCCCTTACGTGCGAATGAGACTCAATCGCACGAATCATAGGCGTATGGGCTTCATTCGCACGATTCAGTCATGCGAATGGTTCAGTCGTGCGACTGAGTGTGAGGTGGTTAGAATGAATGTGGGGATAAGTAAGGCGGTTAAGAGAGTTTAAAAGCAGATTTCTATCTGCATCATCTGCAATCTCTTGTTCCTTTTACACCCAAACACCCCTGTTCTTGCCAAATCGACTAAGCTAACTCCGTTTTGGTAAGTTTTGAATGTCGCGGATCAATCCTTCTATATTGTAAGCTGTGTATATGATTGAATCTGATCCAATAACATGTTTAAATCATTAATTTGGTTTGGTTCTTTTCTAAGTTAAAATCTAGGAATTCGGATCCGAGTTTTTGTGAAGTTTTGATAAAATAATGATCCGAAACAATTGTAAACGATGTGTATATGATCTGTTTTGAATATGACATGATTTGGATGGTTAAAACTCAAATTTTGAGTAAGTTGGATAAAAAACTTCAAGAACACAGCTGCTGATCCATTTCAGAAGAATGGGCTCAGTCGCATAACTCAGTCGTGCGAATGAGTGTCTAGTCGTGCGTCTGAGTGCGAATAAAGGTTCAGTCGTGCGACTGAGAACCCAGTCGCCTGGTTGGAAGACCGAATGAAGACGAGTGATCACTATGCACGAATGGGGACTCAGTCGTGCAAATGAATGGTCAGCCGTACAACTGGAGGCTCAGTCGCATGATTCAAACATATGGTTCAGCCGCATGAGGTCCATTCGCACGATTGGATACTCATCCGCATTGATGTTCATCCGCATAGGTCCAGTTGCATGAGTGCTCATTCGCATAAGTGTTCATTCGCATAGACGTCCTGTTTGAGAATAGTTTACTGAATCAAGGTTTATTGCTTTAGATATACCTTGATTAGAAGAAGGACTAGTTATCTCGCGTACGTGGATTGTGTAGATTGTCGTGAGAAAGTTAATAAGATGAGTTCTAAGCCCTTTTCAAATGTTTGGTTTTAACATTCGGGCTAGCACACATACGATGATAAATGAATTGAATGTTTTAGCACCATAATTATGATAATGATGTTTATACATTACTAGCAGCTCGTGGGGCTGTTAGGGTAAAGTTGGGGGTAATGAATGATTATCTGAATATTGTTAATCAGTACGTGATGGTAATGATTCTAATGGGTCAGATAGGGTGTGAAGACAGATGAAAATATACTAAAACTGGTGCTAAAAGATTGAATGTGTGGTGTGTGTAAATTAATGTGACGATATTGGCAATGAGTAAAAGAAATTATTTTGATGTGATGTAAATCTCAACAGGCCAGTTAGGGTAAGATGCATGTGTGTAGACTGTACAGTGAAAAGGAGTGATGACGATCACTCAGCTTTGTGAACATCTTGTGATGACGACCCTAGATGATTAAATTGGCATCCTACTGGATGAGAGACAATAATTACAGGTTCTAGATGTGGGAAAACTGACAGTTTCTGGATGTGGGAAACTGACGTCCGGTGGGACGAGTCCGGTGGGACAAAGTAAAGATAAAGTTGATTTTATTATATTGCCAATATAAATATTATTTTTGTATGTGATGAGATGCTGTCAATGTTTTAATAAAAAAATTTAGAACTCAGCAGTTTATCTGATGTTTTGAGTATGTTATATGTATGCTAGGTAAGGAAGGATCCTCTAGTAATAGAGGAAAACAAGCTTGAGTTGGATCAGGATGTTATCCCAAGGCGATTGCTGGCATAGGATAAGAGTCATGTGTAATAATGTAAAACGGATGTTTATGTAAAAGTCTTAATATGTAAAAATGTTTTAAAAGTTGGGTTAATATGTAATGTTGTCTAGCCTTCCGCTGTAAATAGAAAGCTCTGATTTGTGTTTAAAATATTAATCCAACTATGTGACGTGCCTCCGGTATCCTCCCGGGTTTAGGGCGTCACAAAATAACATGCGCACATAATACCCGTTAACATTAAAGAAAATACCTGATGGCACGTAGCTACTTGGACTGGCATCCCTTCCCTTTCCGTCCCATTTTCAGTTTAAGTTAAGGTTTCTTTTGAAACATTTACCCATTTCACTTAGACTTTGGCTCTGATACTAACTTGTAAGGCCCCGTTCCCGAGTACCTCACAGTTGGTCATTCATCACACATAAAACATATAATTATTTAAAACATAGCAGCGAAAGTTAAACAAAACCATTTCATATATTTTAATGAACAACTTTTGTAACGTAATACAATACTGTTAACTGTTACAAACTATTATAAATTGCATTACATCACAAAAATGCCATTATTATATGAATGGATGTCATCCCAAAAATGCCAAGTAGCTGCCCCATGCCGTCCTTAGCAACTATTACCTGCCAACTGGAAATCACATAAAAGTCAGCGTTGCTGAGTGAGATCTAGTTTTATAAATAAAATACTTTACTTTCGTTAAAACCTTTCTTTACTTTCTTACGTGATCATGCATCATACGTACAGATAGAGAATATTACTTTTACTTTCTTTAACATTCATCATTCTTCGTCATATTCATAGCATGTTTTCATTCCATGCTTCTTGTTAACATTCTCTTACTTTTTTCTCATTCTTTCATAACGTACTCATTATCATTCTTTTACATTCATACTTGTTTACTTTCTTTCTTTCTTTAGTACGTTACGTCATTCTTTTACATTCATATGGATTGATGAACAATACCCCGAACATTGTGCACGAAGCTGATGCTGGACCTGTGGTAATTAAACCACGAATATTGTGCACGAAGCTAATCCAGTCACCTAGGGCAAGTCATCTCTCCCGTTCATACAAACCGTTTGGTCTTACCCCGAACATTGTGCACGAAGCTGATGCTGGACCTGTGGTAATTAAACCACGAATATTGTGCACGAAGCTGATCCAGTCACCTAGGGCATACCAAAGGGCCTTGCCAATCTTAAATATTGACCCTGTGTGCATCCTTTGGGGTAGCTATCCCGCATCACAGTTGAGCTAACAACAACATGATCGTGCACCTCCATTCATTTGCTTGCAAGCCATTCTTATATTCGTTCGTTCATTAATGCATGCATTCTTTCTTTCTTTACATTCCATTTCTCATCTTTGTTATCTTTCATTTCGTTATGTTATTCTTTACTTTCTTTCACTCGTTTGTCATACTACGTAAAGTAATAACATAATACATAACGCATTTTATAATATAATATAAATACGTTTAATCATTATTAAAAGATGATACATCATACATACCGTACATCATTCATACATTTTATAACCCTAAAACATTTCATAATCACGCTTATAATGGGTAACCATTGCCCATAAGTCAACTTAGTCAAAACCCTAGACTTTCTATTTTTCCTAAAATTTCAGAAATTTATTCTAAGGGTCTAGACGCATGGGAACTATTTGGGCGTTTCTGCCCTGTTCAGACGTTTTGTCACTATGCAGACGTCTGGACTTACACTTAGTCATCTTTCACTTAGACGCACTGGCCTATTTAGGCGCATCTGCACTATTCAGGCGTTTGGGCCTACACTTAGTCATTTTAGTCATTATTCCAGACGTTCGGGCACTATTCAGGCGCATGGACCTTACTTAGGCGCATGGGCACTTAGGTGGTTGGGCACTATTTAGACGTATGGGTTCCTGGGCGTTTGGGCACACTTAGGCAATTCGACCGTTGGACGCATGGACCACTGTTTAGGCGCATGAGCAACTAACTTACCCATAAACATCGTAATCAGTCCCATTTCATCTTAAATCACAATCTAAGCCTAGTACTAGCATCCTAAGCATCATAACATGAACATACACACATACGTATCCCAAAATTATACCCACCCACATACATATTCACACATACATGCATACGGGTAAAACCCATTTTACAAAAACATGTTCACATGCATTTTCCAGCCCCAATTAGTTAAAGACATGTTAAAAAGGAGGTCTAGAAACTCACCTTTGCTGCTTTTGAGCTTATACCCTTCTCTTGAGCTTTTCAGACGGTTCTAGCACCTAAAACACACACACATATACAACCCGAGCACACAATCACATTTATAGGCACATAACCGAGTCTAGAATCGTCTAAAGCATCATAGATTCGAGACTGACACAGTACCGGAGTACGCGACAAGCATCATAGCTTTTCTTTCTTTTTCTTTGCTTTTATTCTTTCCTTTATATCTAAAGAAAATAACCTGGTGTTACAACAAACCCCTGCCTCATGTCTGAAGACTGACACAGTATCGAAGTACGCGACAAGGACCCCTTTCGAGTCTGTTACGACACAGAGTCGCTCACCTCATACATATGCTTGTAAGCCTTTCGTTCGTTCGTTCATTCATTAATGCATGCATTCATTCGTTACGTTCCTCTTTCCATTATCTTCCACTTTACGTTATATAATACTTTCATTACGTTCATTAACATTCAACGCAAAGCCACAGAAAGATAAACATACATAATAATAAGGAACATACAAACAACGTACAACATCAATCACACAGGGCAACATCGCACACCCAAAACATACATCATGCATAGCATACAACGTGCACAAGCACACGACATCAACCTTATCCGAATCATGGGCATCACATCAACAACCATACGGCATCACACATCATCATACATCATCCTATATCGTTCGTACCCGTCACATCATCAACAACCCCAAAGGTCCGAGCATACGTCTGCACTTTCCCAAAAGTCAAACAATACTATGGTCATTCCGGCGTTTGGACCCTAATCGGTCGTATGGTCCTCCATGCGTATGAGGACACCTGGGCGAATGGACCTCCAGTCGTATAGCCTACAATCGCATACTTCCCATGCGAATGAACCTTAGTCGCATGACATCCGGGCGTATGGATCTCAGTTGCATGACCTTCATGCGAATGGCCTTCAGTGGCACACCTTTCATGCGTATGAACCTCAATCGCACGACTCACAGGCGTATGGCCTCCAGTCGAATGACCTTCAGTCGCATGACCTTCATCCGCATTTCATTCAGTCGCACGACCTTCAGCCGCATTTCCTTCAGTCGCATAGTCCTCATGCGTATGACCCTCAGTCGCAAACTGTCATACGAATGAACCTCAGTCGCCCTCCTTTCATGCGTATGGACCCAGTCGCATGCCATTCGGTCGCATGGACCCTTATTCGGTCGCATAGCCCTAGCTGATACAGAATGCAGTTCATCCCGAACTGCAGTCGCCCCTTTCGACCTCCAAACTCTTCCAAACCTCGTTTGAGCTTAAATCAACCCTTCTAAACCTCATGGAAACATACCACGACATCATTCAAGCATAACCAAGCCCGAAATCAAGCCCCAAATAAATCATACACATACACATACATACATAAATGGGTTTTTCACCCAAATACCTGAAAATAGTTTTTCGGATGTATTCCAGCCCCAAAATCATTCAAAAACGTGTAAAAGAGGGGTCCTATAACTCACATGAACGATCCCGTCGAGTAGAGCTTCGATTTGACCCGCTACACTTCGATTTCCACGCTCGAATCCACCCGAACCAAGTTTTTCTCCTCTTTTTCTCTCTTCTCTTCTCCCTTGGCTGAGTTTGGCAAGAATTGGGAGGATGTGGGCTGCCCTCCCCCTTTTATACTCCCACTCATCCAAGTTTCTCTCGTTGGCGAGTTTGGTCCCTCGACTTTGGACTTTATTTCTTTTCTTCTTTCGTCGGCTTCAAAGAAAATTTCCGGATGTTACATAAAAACTCATGCAAATATAATTGCTACAAATAACTACTCCATACATTCACTTCAATACTTTAGTGAGTGTTCGAGCCTAATAAAATTTAAAAAAGACACATATAACTCATATCGAAACACTGCTCTGTTAACCTTCATCCTTTTCTTATCAAAAGACAATCCATCTACAATAATAATGTTTTAACATTACATTATCATTTAACATTGATATTTGGTTTGCAAGACCCATTCTCATAATCTACTCATTAGATTGCAACATCACATATACCTATTAATGAGTTCACTTTCCAAACCTTTATTTTCATGTTTTAAAAATTTACAAAATCTATGAAACTTCATTTACTTTACTCACTTTTAATCTAGTGCATGCCAAGTTACAATCACTTTATTCTTGGGGATTCGCTTCGAAAAAAATACTCTCACACGAACTATCAACTATTTCTGCAAATGTTAGTCGAACATCCCACCTTTAATCTGCTCAGCTTATCTAGAACCATAGACCAACTCATCTAAAGCCATGACTGTTAGGCCTGTAAATAAACTGAACGTTCATGAACTGTTAGGCGAGAAGTTCGTTTATGTTCGTTTATTTAGTAAATGGGCGAACAAGAACACAAATTTTGTGTCCATTTAGTTAAACGAACAAACATGAACATGCGTTTTGTTCGTTCGTTTACGTTCATGAACATTCGTTTATGTTCGTTCATATATGTTCTTTTATGTTTGTTCATTTACATTCCTTAATGTTCGTTTATTTATATATATTAATACATTAATAAAAAGATATTATGTATTAATATCTGAAACTTAAGTGTATTATGTTATACTAGAAACCTATAAGTTTAGTGAGATTTCAATCTCCACTAGTATACCTAAAAGTTTCAAAATAGTTATTTAACGTTGTTTTTTGTGTGTTCAATTATGTATGTTTATTATTGTTCATTTATGTTCGTTTATTATTGTTCAATAATGTTCGTTTATTATTGTTCATTTACGTTCGTTTATTATTGTTCATTTATGTTCGTTTATATTCGTGAAGTGTTCATTTAGCTATTTAACGAATAAACATGAACGAACACGAACATTTTTTTTTTCATAATAAATGAACATGAACAAAAAATCATGTTCGATTATGTTTTTATGTTCATGTTCGTGTTCGGTAAAAGTTAAATGAACAAACACGAACATGCTGATGTTCATGTTCGTTTGGTTCATTTACAGGCCTAATGACCGTAACATGATTGGCTGCCACATCATTGGAACTAGCGCTTTTAAACACCATCCACATACCCACACTGTATGAGCATGCTTACTTCCCATGTATGTTCCTACCATATAACATTACAAAGGAAGGAAAGTAACTCATGGTCCATGGTAGTATAACTCTTATTGTGAAATTATTCTTACGGTTAGCATTGTATGTAAGATTTGCTTACTCATATAACTCCTTCAACTTATCTATTAATATCTTAATAAAAATGTCTATATTGTGGTTGGTTGGTTTTTTTTTGCAGGAATGAGTAATGAATGATAAATAAATGAATCTTTAAAACTATCCAAAAAGGTAATTATAGACTGTAAGAGTGGCTAGCTGTGATGAATACATGCACTGGAAGTGCTCAGATTAATGAGTTCATTAGTTCATAATCCAAGTTGAATGTTAAATACTTCCTTCATAAAGATAGGATCTTCATAATCGAAATGTTTTTAAGCCTAACCATCACTTTGATGTACCATCTCATTTAATAGATATATTCGTTTTCGATAAAGATTTGAAGTTATTTGAATTTGTTATCTTCTCATTTGAATTTGTTATCATCTCCTAAAATAGGGGATTGACTTCTGTATTATAAATATTGTAATTAGTTGAGAGAAGATCAAGGAGAAATACATATTCTTTCATGGTACAGACCTAAATTCCTCTCTAAACCCTCCCCTCCCTCTTCCCGACTGCCTGCCTGCTCATGGCAGCAACCCCCCAGTCTCCTCTCCCTCAAAATTTCTCCCTCCCTCCTCCTTCTTCCGTAATTCCGATGGGCGACAAACCCACGGGAGACAAAATACACCCCACCGTTACCGTCTCCAACATTATAAACTTCATACCCATTATCCTTGACAATGAAAGTGGCCAATACAACACGTGGTTGGAATTGTTCCGCATCCACTGTACCGCCTACCTTGTCGACGATCACTTTCAACCACGTCCACAGGAACCGTCCGCCTCCAAACCTGCGGAATCGTGGAAACGAATCGATGCCATCATTCTCCAATGGATCTATGGGACGATCTCTGTCGACCTCATCCAAACCGTCATGAAGAAAAACACCACCGCATACGACGCATGGCTCGCGTTGGAAAACCTTTTTCAAGACAACAAAAGCTCCCGCGCCCTCCATCTTCAAACAAAACTCACCAAAACCCGCCTCGAATCCTTCAAAGATATGGCCGCCTATTGCCAAGAAGCCAAAGTTCTCTCCGATCAACTTAGCAACGTTGACGTTCCGCTCTCCTCTACCTAACTGGTTCTTAAACTTCTCGGTGGTCTAACCGAGCCTTACCACACCATCGCCACCATCATCCGCAATACCTCCCCTCTCCGGACTTTAACAACGTCCGTTCCACCCTTTGTTGCGAGGAAGCAGAACTCGCTGCTCAAGCTCTCCTATCGCCGCAGACGGCTTCCTATGCACTCGCCGCCTCCAGCCAAAAAGACAAGCAACCCGTCGAGAGCAATACCACCGGCCGCCATGAGCCCCATACTGAAAACTACCGTGGCCGGGGCAGGGGCCGCGGGTCGTTTGGACGGGGTCGCGCTGTCTTTCTGGGCCACATGCATACACCATGGACACCCTTCCCTGGGTACTATCCCATTCAAAAGCCCTCACCATGGCAACAGTGGGCCTCCCCACCACCCTGCCCATATCCCACAACCAACAAACCACCGACCTCCCAACAGGGTATTCTAGGTCCTCGTCCGGCATAAGCATACACGGGATATTCGCCTACCGACATCGAACAAGCTTTGCACACCATGACTCTTAACCCGCCCGAGCAACCATGGTACATGGATACAGGTGCAACAAACCATATGATGAATAACCCAGGTAATTTCTCCTCCCTTTTTAATACGGCCATTAATCGAACCATCACAGTCGGTGACGGTAATACCATTCCGGTAATTGGACAAGGCCATCAAACCCTACTACTTCCCTACCCATCCCTAAAACTAACCAACGTTCTTTTTGCACCTAATATTATTAAAACTTTGTTGTCGGTGCGACGCCTAACCAGCTACAACCAAGTTTCCTTTAAATTTGACCCGTTCGGTTTTCTTGTGAAGGATCTCAATACCAAGTCCCGTATCCTACGCAGCAATAGTACGGGCGGCCTCTATCCTCTCACCCCGTCCATCCTATCCAAGATCCGGTCGGATTCATCGTTTGCTGCAATCTCCCAAGACGTGTGGCACTAACTTTTGGGTCACCCGGGTCCCAACCTTTTGAAATCTCTCCATAAGTCTAGTTTTATTTCTTGTAATAAGTTTGATTCCAAATTATGTGAACCTTGTGTTTTTGGTAAAAGTACTCGTTTTCCTTTCACTACGTTTCATAATCATGCGTGTTTGCCATTTGACTTATTACATAGAGACTTATGGACTTCACCAATTGTTAGCACAGGTGGTCACCGCTATTACATTTTATTTATCGATGATTACACGAATTTCTTATGGTACTTACCCCCTAAGCCACAAATCCCAAGTTCCCACCGTTTTTAAACAATTTCAGACACTAATTGAAACACAATTCGAACGTAAGATTAAACAGTTTCAATGTGACAACGGAAAAGAATATGCTAATAATTCATTTCAAACATTTTGCAACCAAAACGACATTACCATTCGATTTTCGTGTCCTTACACCTCCTCCCAAAATGGAAAAGCAAAACGCACCAATGGCTCCATTAATAATATCATTCCCACACTCCTAGCCCAAGCCAACCTCGCGAACAATTTTGGCATCACGCCTTAGAAGTGGCGACATACCTACTCAACATCCTTCCCACTAAAACCCGCCAACTCAAAAGCCCGACCCTCCTCCTCTACCATCACAACCCGTCCTATGAACACCTTCGCGTGTTCGGGTGCCTTTGCTACCCCATCACCCCCTACCACCACCCACAAACTCGCCCCGCGATCCACCCCATGCGTATTCCTCGGCTATCCAAACCAACACCGAGGATACAAATGCCTAGATCTCACCACTCACAAAATCATCATATCCTGACATGTCTGATTCGATGAGTCCACCTTCCCGTTTAAACACGTTACCACCCCTCCTTGTGCCAACTACCAATTCCTCACTGATAGTCTTAACTACAATTTGTGGCCCTATGTTTCTGATCACACACCCACCGCCACCACACCATCCTCCCCAAACCCACCTACAAACCCTTGTCCCATTAACCGCGCTCCCCCCACTACTCTCGTCTACATCTGCCGCACCAAGACCCCAACCCGCCCCCCAGCACATCCTCCACTTAGCCCCACTCAACAGTCCTATCCTCGCTGATCCAACCACCCCTACTACCCCACCCTAGCCACCCACTGCCAACACCCGTACCATTATTACCCGCTCCATGACTGGCAACCTCAAACCAACATAACCACTCACCCTTTACAACCAATCAATCGTCCCACTTCCCCAAAACCCGACCATTGCCTTGTCCACACTGGAATGGCGCCAGGATATGTAGGTTGAATTTGATGCCCTTATTAAAAACGGGACGTGGGAATTAGTTCCCCACCAACCCGATATGAATGTTATCAGAAGCATGTGGTTGTTTCGTCACAAATTTAGATCAGACGGCACGTTAGAACGGTACAAAGCAAGATTCGTATGCGACGGTAGCACTTAACAACTAGGGGTTGACTGCGGGGAGACCTTTAGTCCGGTCGTCAAGCCGGCCACCATTCGGATAATTTTATCTCTCGCTCTGTCACAATCCTGGCCGGTTCATCAGTTAGATGTGACAAACGCTTTTTTACATGACACTCTACAGGAAACAGTCTACATGTACCAGCCTATGGGATTTAAGCATCGGGATTTTCTGGATCATATATGTCGTCTAAAGAAGTCTCTCTATGGGTTGAAATAGGCACTGAGGGCCTGGTACCAACGATTCACCGATTTCGTAACCACATTGGGGTTCGCACAAAGCAAATGCGATAACTCACTTTTCATCCTTC
Organism: Flaveria linearis; assembly: GCA_024085815.1. Taxonomy (NCBI): domain Eukaryota; kingdom Viridiplantae; phylum Streptophyta; class Magnoliopsida; order Asterales; family Asteraceae; genus Flaveria; species Flaveria linearis. The sequence goes on from CM044002.1 coordinate 93,428,533, forward strand.
ACTCGGGGGCCGACACAGCTTACTTAATGATATAATTCTCACCACATCCTCCGACACACTCCGCAAGACTCTCATGATGAAGCTTGCGGCTGAATTCGCCATGAAAGACCTCGGTCCAACGCACAGGCGACACCATGTTTCTTTCTCAAAGTAACTATGTGTCTGACATCTTGAACCGTGCGGGAATGACCAACTGTAAATCGGTTCCGACCCCAGTCGACCCAAAACCGAAGTTAAGATCTACCGACGGAGAGCTCGTTACCGGCCTACCCTATACCGCAGCTTAGCCGGGGCACTTCAGTATCTCACCTTCACACGCCCCGACATATCTTATGCGGTCCAACAGGTCTGTGTTCACATGCACTCTCCACGCATTCCCCATTGAGAGGCTCTACTTCGCATTCTGCGGTACTTACGAGGCACCCATGACTTCGGTCTGACTCTAGGGTCTACCGCAACTTCTTCCCTCCGCGCCTATACTGACGCCGATTGGGCAGGCTGCCCGGACACTAGACGTCCCACCTCGGGCTATTGTGTCTATTTCAGGGACAACTTGCTTTCTTGGTCCTCCAAACGCCAAGCTACAGTCTCCAGATCCAGTGGGGAAGCTTAATACCGAGGAGTCGCCAATGTTGTTGCAGAAATCTGCTGGCTGCGCAACCTCCTCCTTGAGCTGCACCGCCCTCTTTCCACGGCTACACTCGTGTACTGTGATAACATCAGTGCCATTTACCTGTCCACCAACCATGTGCAACATCAGCGTACGAAACACATCGAACTCGATATACACTTTGTCCGCGAACAGGTTCAACGAGGCCAAGTCAGAATTCTTCACTTCCCGACCCGCTTTCAGATCGAAGACATTTTTACCAAAGGTCTTCCAAAGATTCTATTCGATGATTTCCGGTCCAGTCTCAGCATCCGTCCTCCCACTTCGACTGCGGGGGAGTAATAGATATATTCGTTATTGATAAAGATTTAAAGTTATTTGAATTTGTTATCTTCTCATTCGAATTTGTTATCATCTCCTAAAATAGGGGATTGACTTCTCTATTATAAATATTGTAATTAGTTGAGAGAAGATCAAGGAGAAATACACATTCTTTCATCATCTAGTTTTGTTTCATGATTGTGATATTAAGTCATATGTGGACCTATCTTTCCTAACATATGAACTTTTTAAAGTTTTGAAGTAATAAGAATGTTAGTAAAGACCAAATTAGGTTATCTACCATTTGTATTGAAACGATATTCGCTACACACTAAATACTGGGACAACTTAAAGTTATCCTTGAAAGTAAAATGTAATGATTATTTCTAGCAAAAATCTTTTGTCATGTTATGTCATTTCTTGCAAACTTTGCTCCTTCTCATTAGAGATAGCAAATAGTTTATAACCCTTAGGTAGAATATCTTTTATGATGGGACTATTTAATTTTAATCAACTTAGGTACATTACATGATGCTTTTATTGAGTCTAATTATGGGTGGTGTTATTTGAAAATAAACAACGTATGAATTGCTACTGAGAAACACGGTGTTTTTGCTGATTTAAAGAGTGATTTAGAAGGTGACGAAGAAGATGTTTTTAAGTTTTAAAAAAAATATTGCTTCAAGAAGGTTGACAATTGAGGAAAATGAAGAGGAAGAGATAGAAATGCCTGATAGTACTAATAGTGATAAAGTTGCAAATGATGAACAATCTTTATATGTTGTGATTATGTATCAAAATTATGATGGAGAGAAACATGCATCGTATTATTCTTTTCATATGGAATGAGGTTTCTAAAGTTGTGGAAATCAATGCTTCTTCATCATGGTTCTTATCTACTCAAAATTTCGGATATGATGCCATCATTTCTTAAGGTTTTGAGAAGTGCTTTGAAAGAAATTCAGGTTGGAAGAGAGTTTCGCTTTGCTGTGAGTTTGACTAGAATACTGATGTAGCGCACGAAACGAAATCGAAGTACTATCACGTTGATTCTGCGAATACCCGTGAAGCTCTTCTCCAAACCCCCAAATTCGACCAAAGAGTCACGAATTTGAAAAGACAGAATTCTTAATTCTCAATAATATCAACTGTCCTTTTACATTACAAGAACTGAACTTAAATAAGCAAACAAACATTCGGGATGGGCCAAAAACAAGCAACCCTAGGCCCAAACAAAAGCCCAAAACAAACTCGAAAACTAGAAAAAACATAAAAGTGGCCCAAAAGCCCATTTAGAGACCTTATTTCAGAAAATTAACGGGATAACCCGCCTACGGCCGGTTACCATAACGTGGCCCTCGTTTCTGCGGTCGTTTTGACTGGTAGCACGTCAGAAATGGAGACTCACAGTCCAGATTAGGCCCATTTTCGTGAAGCGCGGTCTTGAAAGATAGGGAATCTAATAATTAATGTTGCAGCCTTAAGGTTCAAGGAAGATAGGCATGATGAGTCTGAAAAACAGGTTGGTAGGAGATCGTTTTCACATTATGCTTTGTTGATGATGATATTGTATTTGATCCTCATTTTGTGGTTGATGTTTCCATACCCTGCTCTTAAGTGGGATATAATGGGTTTGTTTGTTTGTGGTTGATGTTGATGCTACAGTTCTTACTGATAATATTATTATTGTTAATACTAAAATTGTTTTTTCTTCCTGAAAATTATGTTGTCAGCAATCCTCTAAATCTTGCTATACTCCTCTTTCTTTTGTCTTTATTCAAAGAGATGGATAGAGTAGTTATTAGAAACGAAAGGTGAAAAGAATGACCATCAGATTCTCTTTGCAATGAACTTGAATATACCTTAACCATTTAGGTTAAGATTAATTAATTAGTTTTAATAAAAAAGAAGAAAAGTAGATGGTTGAATATTAAAGCATGGTTTCACGAAAAAAAGGTGTCCATACATGTGACACATCACATCCTCACATTTCATGTGCTTTAAAACTTTGAAATTCCAAACAAAGTCACCTACTAATATAAATTGTTCACGTGTGTAGTTTCTTTTTCCTTTGAACATATCTTTCATTAAAAAATTAATAACCCAAAAAACATTCCACTCCATCCATAAATTTGGCTCTAAGACATCTATGTATATCATTCTTTCTATACGCCTATTATTTATTTGTAAATAACAACATAATTAATTTCTACAACAAAAACCATACGTAAACAATACACACACTTACAAATATATAAAAGATATAAAATACATACATAAACATACATACAAAACATACATACATTCTATACGCCTATTATTTATTTGTAAACAACAACATAATTAATTTCTACAACAAAAACCATACGTAATCAATACACACACTTACAAATATATAAAAGATATAAAATACATACATACATAAACACACATACAAAAACATACATATGCATACATATGAACATATACAAATACATATACACACCTACATAGATGTACATGTAAATACAAATGCACACATACAAATACATAAACGCATATACAAATACATGAATGAATGCTTACCTATACATAAACAAACATACTAAGAGGGAAAGAAAGGAAGTGAAAAGAAAACATTTTATGATAGTGACAGTTCATAGTGGTTGGGCAGCTGTCAGCTAGTCACGAAGTTCACTATGATCGGTGGTGGTTTAGGGATTTTTGTTCCTTGATCTTTTGAGTAAAAGAAGGAAAGGGGAAAGAAGTAAATGAGCTTTCATATTTAACTATGACATATTTTTAATGGAAAAAATGAAGGAAAGATCGTCGATATATCCCTTGGAAATAATCGAAAATTCCTTATGGATTTTCAACATCTAAATTCACTTTTTGCCTTCTCATATGTTATTTAGTCGTAATGATCCCACACAACCATATTAGCTTACAAGAAGTTATTTTGGGTTAAAAGGCACATGTTCATGATTAATTGTTAACTTTTGGGCTATGTGAAGTGCATTTCATGTGCTGTTTCGGGTTACACAAAGCTACGTTATTTTGCAAGTCATTTTGATCTTAAAGAAACAATTTTAATGGTTAATTGTTAATCTTTTAAATGTGCTATATGTTTCTTTAGGTTATATAAAGCCATATTAGGTTACAACAATTTAACTTGGTCTTAACAACATGCAAATGATTGAAGGTTCACTATTAAGCCTAAATGGGCCTTTTTTATTTGCCATTGTGTTGTATTATGTTTACACAAAGCCACAGTTGATTATAAGAAGTCACTAAGGTGCTAATACACATATATGATTATTGGTCCATTTTGAGCCTTAATGGGTCTGGACATGTGTTAGTGGGTCATGTTAAATTGTAAACAAGTTATTTTGGTGTTAAAGATGTATATATAATTAATGGTTCACTTTGAGCCTAAAAATAGGCATTGACAATGTTTTTGTGTTGTTTTACTATACACAAAGCCATATAAATTTTTAACAAGTCATTTGTGTGTTAAAGATATTTCGAGAACATACATATAAAAACATTATATTTCTAGATATTATATGTAAATAACATCTCATTTCAAGATCTTATATAAATATACTAGCTTTAAACCGTGTATTACACGGATTTAATAAATAACATATTAATATAATAAAATATTATTTATAAATGATATTATAAGATACGATATGACTGACTATAATTAATAAACAGTGATATCAACATTTTTAAATTTAATTTTAATTTTTTTCCAAAAAAATAAACATTTGTTCTAAAACAAACCGCATAAAATGTCATTTTTAAAAATTTCCTTATTATAACTCCCAAATGTAATTATTTTTTGTTTTAAAAAATTGAATTTTGAAAATACCAATTTTAAAATATTTAATATTTTTAAAACGTTTTATGCTTTAGAAAATTTAATTATTTTATAAAAATTTGTTTATTTAGAAATAATATAATAAATAGATCTCTTTTTTTAATTTATTAAATGTAAAAGAATGTTAAATAATATTATTAGTAATTAAGGTAATTATTTAAGAGGAGAGAGAGGCGGGAAATTTTGGTGATGATGATTGTGGTGCTGAGAGGAGAGAGAGGCGGGAAAATTTTGGTGATGATGATTGTGGTGCTGCCACGTGGCATCTCGATGATTATTGTGCTGTCACGTGGCATCTCAAGTTACTCTTTATTAGAGTAAGAAGATTATATTACAATAATCTAGATCTTATAAACTAAGACAAAACGTGCCAGTTAAGTTAACTAATATATGGATATGTATGCACACGGGTGAATGATGCACTCATATTAACCCAACCCTTTGAGTATAGGGTGCATCTCATCTCAAGCATTAGGGAATTTTATTTGCTTATCACGTTGAGTCATAGTTATGTTTCAACATATGAGCTTGTTAACATAGTTTTCAATCAGAGCTAAATTGAAACCTATGCAAATAGACTTTATCTAATACCATCAATTCCGTCAAACATGCTAACAATGTGTTTGATGCTCAGATGTCGGATTCAATATCATATTCATCATAAATAACTTTTGAGAGCACTAATTTAACTAAATTATATATGGTATGAGGACTATGTATTGGCACTCAAAGAAGAAGACATACGCTTGGAAACAATATAATCTGTTTGAAAACATAAGGGTTGGGCAATATTTATGATCAAAGTTTGCAACGGATTATTGATAGATAGTGTTTTAGAAATATTTCTTTGTAAATTGAGCGGGAATACATTATGGAAAACCTGACCGTTGGAATCTTCTTGTTTTACCAATCACTTAATTCCGTCTGTAATTACTACTATTCAGGTAGTGTTTTTTAAAGTTCACTTTCGTACATATCGACTTGCAGTTTTACGGCAACATAAGTTTTTCATGTTTTCCAAGCATGTCATCGTGGATTTTTTTATTATGTATGTTTTGTATTTAAAAACAATCTGCCGCAACATAAAAAATATATTTACTAATATAGTTAGTATGTTTAAGTCTTCTACTTGTTTAATAAAGATAAGGATATTAGAAAGCCTAACAAGGATTATGAGTTCTCGTTAGAGGTTAATCTAAGAATCTTCAAGTTTAAATCAAGTTTTTATTTCTCATTTACATATACATCTTAAAATTTCCTCTCATCCTCACTCCTCCCATGAATGGAATTTACAAGCTATAAAAACCTTAAATTCTTTACAAATAGATTTACCAGAAGGTGACCTTCTTAAGGCTTATGGCTTATAATGTTAACCAACAACGCACTAGTTGTGTCCTTAGAATAAAAAAAGCTATTAAATTTATTAGAAATGAAGTAAATAAGTGGAAAGTAATCTCACAAAGAAAAGATAAAACTTTAATTGATATATAAGTGGGAGATTTCCACAACTAGTTGTTTCTGTTAGTAGGATGCACAAGTGGTGAGTGACCAAAATGTTCGAATCTTAACTTGCACTCCTATCCGTGGCGTGAGCGATGGGCGTAATGTGAAGCTTTAATAGCGCATTTTGTACACTTGCATCACCGTGAGCTGCTTGAGAGCCACCTTTTTTTCACTTGATTTAGAACAAGTGGCGTGCTCAAAAGAATATTCCTTTGAAGGATCTCATCAGAGAATGACATCAGTGATTCTTCACGTGGGATACCATTAGCGGATCTTATCAGGGGATAACTTCAAAGGTTACCTAGTTGTGTGGCAAGTGATTATAGGAACACAAAGTTGAGAAACAATTATGACAAGGACTTACACAAAATTGTGGTTGTTAGAAGCATTAGCCCTATGCGATCGTGTGTACGATACTTTCTTAGATTGTTCTTGTCATTTCTGATTTGGGTCACACAATGTGTAACTTGGAGTTTATGTTGATGTAATTATTTTATAAAATATATTTGGTCCAAATAATGTACCTTTTTACATGGATTTGACACTTGAGAATGTAAATTTCTTAATTGGATTTGTATAGAAATTAAAGTCGAAGAATATAAGCAACATATTAACAAACTTCGTAATTTCATGAATCTAAGTGACATTCGGTGAAAATATTGTAACCTATTAAATTTTATTTAAAGATTAATGACGGCTATTTTTTCTTACATATTTTCTTCTTAGTTATATTATATACATAAATACCATTACCTTTTATCCCTATTGTAACAAGAAGTTAATAACTCTTTTTTAAGGTTTGAAGATTCATATCAGGTAGCGAAAACAATAGTTTGTTCTTATAATAAAACTAGTGAAATTCATAAAATACAAAACCAAATACTTGTTATATTCACCCACGGATCAATCAAGAGTTATGTGATGGTGGTTGTGGCTGATGGATGGGTGGCAAGTGTTAGTGAGGTGAATGGTCATAAGTGATAAAAGGACATATGCAGTTAGGAGGGCAAGTTTGAGAATTGGACAAAGTAAAAGTAAATTACAGAATACATTATTAACATTTTAAACTAGTAAAAGGAAAGCAAAAGGCATTGCCATCTTATATACAGATTACATGGATAATCATATTATTAAAACTATCACAATCTCACCATCATTCTTGGTGCCACCATCATCGCCATAGCCGTTACCATCACCATCTTTGTTTCCATTGCCACGCTACCACGACTGTGGCAACCCGGAAAATTTCGTTACCTTTAATTAAACTATAGAGTTTAAACTGTAACAACTCGTACTTTTATGAAAAGTTAATTTTATAAACAATTAAGTTTAATCCGTGGATGATAATTCCAATAATTACAATAATAATAATAATAATAATAATAATAATAATAATATAATAATAATAATAATAATTCTATTAATAATTTGTAAGAATAAAAAAAATTGGATTTATAAGTCCAGGGGCTATTTTTATAATTTAAGAAACTTAAAATAAAAGCTTTGACATGAAATAATAAGCACTTCAAACCTCAGGGACCAAAGTGTAAATTTTTTAAAAACCATCACCACCCGTCGACCCACTGTTCTCCGGCCACCTTTCCGGCCACACTCTCCGGCGAGCCACAAACCACCAAATCACTCGATTTCAATCCAATCAAATATTCCCGACAAACTCACGTGGATGATTCGAACCTGTGCCCACTTCAATTAGAAAATTAGGGTCGATTGGTGCGATCGACAAAACCACCCCGCTTTCGGCCACTTTACAGGCCATCGATCACACTAACCTCTATTATAATCCAATTAATTGAACCTGAACGATTGTATATCTATCTGTATAACCATTTCAATTGTACCTAAAAACACACGAAATCACACCATTGATCACACCTTCGTCGCGGACCTGCAACCTATTCGAACTCTATATTCCGAGCTTTCTAACTTGGAACTTATAGAGGGCTTTTCATCAGCGAAGCCAATAGAGGCTTCCTGTACAAGGAATTTGATTATCATCATCGATTTCTCCCCGAACCAATTCCTCCCCTGCCGCGACCTGTTCTTGGTGCCTTTTCATCAAATCGAATTCAACTCGGGTAATTAAACACACCATTATATTCAGTTAAACATGGGGAATAAAAGCCCCATGATCTTCGGTGTTAACAACAACGATTTGGCTTTCGATTTGGATCCAAACGAACCTAGGGTTCATATGGATTGGGGGCACTTTGGTAACCTAACTTAAAAGAATTTGGAGCCGAGGTTATGACGCGGCTGTATGCCTTAGTCTACCGGTTTTGTGCTCCCTTGCAAACCTTGAGGTCCCGGGTTCGAACCTGGGCACCCTCAATTATTTTTTTAAATGCCTTTTTCAGCCTTTAAAAATATATAAAATTCTTAAAAATTATAAAAATGATTTTTATAAACTTCCTTTATTTTAAAAGTTATCAAATGAATTTCTGAAAATTTATTTAATAAAACATCTTAACATTTTATGTAAAACATTACTTATTTGATAAGATAAATACAAATTAGATTTTATAAATTTAATTATAAAATCTTACTAAATTAAATACAAACTTACATATTTAAATAATGTCTAAAATTTATTTAGAACATAATGATATGTTAAAATCATTATTAAATTAATCAAATTTTATGAAATGCAAATTTTTAGTTATTAAAGAATTAACAAAAATAATTAAATGATTTAATTATATGTTTATAACAAATCCCAGAAAACCAAACCCTAGATCAATTGAACTCCAGGTTCAAGATCTAACTTATTTAGGTTATGGATTTGTATCTATTTGCTTATATGAATTATAATTCCTTAGGAGGAATTTACTAGCTTGTCAACACCACACAAGAACTGAGGTGAGTTCATACTTAATTATTCTTCTTTTTAATCATTTAAATATTTTGGGAGGAATACATGTTGTAATTGAAATTTCAAATTATTTTTGTGTATTATGTTAAATAATAATTGATCACATTTATGATTACATATGGTTACAATGAAAACCCTTCTTTGTATACTGGACTATTAACAAGCAGGGATCTTTTGGATAGTACTATCGGGGTGTGACTTACCCCCACAAAGGTTTGGACATGTGGTCCTTACCAAGATGCACAAAGATCTTATAAGTCATTCGGGATGACTGTTTTGTGTTGAGAAGGTAGATGTGCACTATGTGCAAAGTTTGCCATTATAGTTCCACTTACAACCCATATGAGGATAAATGTAAAGGAGGATTTGCTCCCTCTGATTTGAAATTATTATAACTAATATAATATACACATAAAAAGGATAATAAACTATGATACATGAGTAATTCCTATGTGAAGGATTTGTTGGCTTGTACTTAGTTAGTATGTGGGATAGCGGGTTCACCTTATAAAAGGGTTTCGACAGGCTATTCATATACAAAGTGATACCAGTGGGTAGTTTATACTCACACTTTTACAGTAAATCCTACTTTGATGATAATTAATGGTTTATCATTTATGTTTTACTCACCTATGAACTCACCAACCCTGTGTTGACACTTGATTTTACATGTATCTCAGGTATCTACTAGGAGCTTATGGACATGCACGTAGGATCATATAAGAGCTCTAGATACATATGCTTATTATTTGAGATATGATTAGACGTATCGTTAAGAAACAATCTATCTTTTATTTCCGCTACGTATAATATTTATTACTCTGATTATTAATGGAATGATTATCTAAAATTCATCATATAGATAACTGCATCTCATGTGTGACTAATGTGTTCGATCCTGTTTGTTCACTCCTCCGTGATAAATTCCAGACCCGGAATTCGAGGGTGTGACAATGACCACCATCCCCGCCACCACCTCTACCAAAACCATTGTCACAACCATTGCCACCGGTGGTAGAACCAAGAGAATTATTACCTATGAAGTCACTATTTTTGGGTGATTGTAACACCCGGATATTTTCTTTGTAGCCGACGAAGGAAGAAAAAGAAATAAAGTCCAAAGTCGGGGGACCAAATTCGTCAACGTGAAAAAGTCGGGTAAGTGGGGGTATTTAAAGGGAGAGGGCAGCCCTTACCCTCTTCCCACACCCACATATTTCAGCAAAGAAAGAGAGGAGAAGAGGAAAGGGAGAAAAAGAGAGAAAAGGCTTGATTCGAGTAGATTCGAGTAGATTCGAGTGTGCCAAATCGTCGTGTAGCGGGTCTAGACAAAGCCCTTCTTCTTCTTGTAGTTTGTGTGAGTTCTAGGACCCCTATTTTACTCGTTTTCAACTGTTTTGGGGCTGGAACACATAGTAAACCCGTTTTTGTATGTGTGGGTGTTGGGCCCATTTGGGTGTGTTTGCGTGTGATGCGTTTGGAGTATGTTTTCGAGCTTGTGTATGCTTGAATGGTGTTGTAGTATGCATTCCTAAGGTTTAGGAGTGTTGATTGGGCTTAGAATGGATTTGGATGAGCTTGGAGGTCGAAAATGGCAGATTGGGTTCGGGATGAACTGCATTCTGCATCAGTTAGGCTAGGCGACCGACTAGAGGCCATTCGGCCGACTGGAGTGCGATTGGGGTTTAGTCGCACGATTGTGGTTCAGTCGCACGACTAGAGGGCCAGTCGCATGGGGAGTCATGCGACTGAGAGCCCAGTCGCATAGGTACTCATCCGCATTAAGTCCATCCGCATAAGGTCCATTCGTATAGTGTTCAACCGCATGAGTTCCATTCGCATGATTGGGTGTTCATCCGCATAGGTGCAATCGCATGATGTTCAGTCGCATGAAGACCGTGCGATTGAAGGGTGTCCATACGCCCAAATAGGGCTGTTGTACCCGAAGAGAAGCATAGTTTAATTACTGACTTTCGGGGGAAAATGCAGATGTAAGTTGTGACGTGAAAGTCCTCGTAAGTACATGTAAGATGGCCATTGGGATTTTCGAGGGTATGTAGGGCATGATGATGATGTTGCATGTTTATGCATGATGTATGTTAAGTGTGTATGATGATGCCCTGTATGATGATGCTATAGTGTATGTTGATGTTCCTATTTATGACGTATGTTTATCTTTCCGTGGCTTTACGTGTTATGTTAATGAATGAAACGAAAGTATTATGTAACGTAAAATGAAAGATAATGAAAGAGGAACATGATAAACGAATGCATGCATTAATGAATGAATAAAAGTAAGAAAGGCTTGCAAGCAAATGTATGGAGGTTCACACCCAATGAAGGGTGTTAGCTCAACTGTGTGCGGGTTAGCTACCCCAGAAGGATGCACACTGGGGTCCAATCCTTGTGATTGACCATATGTATGGGATCCTTGCCACTTGCCCTAGGTACTGGAGTCAGCTTCGTGCATAATGTTCGAGGTCTATGAAAGACCTCAGGCCCAGTAACAAGCTTCGTGCACAATGTTCGGGGTATAGCATATGGCATTGATCCGGAATGAAAGAGAAAAGATAAGTGGTGAATGTACTTGCCCTAGGTACTGGAGTCAGCTTCGTGCACAATGTTCGAGGTCTATGAAAGACCTCAGGCCCAATAACCAGCTTCGTGCATAATGTTCGGGGTATTGTACATGTCATCGAAAGTAATGAACGTACGAATGAAAGTATGCATGAATTGAACGTTAATGATGTAACGTAATAAAGAACGAGACGAGATCCTTGTCATTCGACCTCAGTAATCGTGGCTGTGTGCCATGAGGAGGGTAAAGTCTGACGGGATCTAGATGGAAATGAATGATATTGATGTATGTTAAACGAATGAAAGTTAATGAACGTAAACGAGATAATAATGATATTATCTATGTGTACGTATGATGTATGATTGCATGAAAGTAAAGAAACGGTTTTAACAAAAGAAATGTATGTTTTATTATAAAACTAGAACTCACTCAGCAACGTTGACTTTTTATGTGTTTTCAGTTGGCAGATAATGTTGCTGAGGATGGCACGAGGCGGCTACTCAGCTCTTTTTGGGATAGCATCCGTTTATATAATGCTTTTGTGATGTAATGCAACAATATATATTTTTGTAATTGATTAACGATGTATTATTTTGCAAAAGCTTTTATGATGAATGAGATGTCCTTTTGATCGATTCCGCTGTGATGTTTTATTAAAGTTAATAGAAAGGTATGTTTTGTGCGATGATCAACAAGCTGTAAGCGTCTCGGGAACGGGGCCTTACAGGTGATTAGAATTCTAACAAAACAACATAAAATTTCTCGGTTCGTCAATACTAGTCGGGTCAAGTTAGGTCGGAGTAGCCGTCATTAATTTACATTAAATTGTTAACAAAATACAATATTAAAAGAAACTAAAGAAAATTACGTTTCATAGTTGCTTCCTACACTTCTTCATTTATTTAACGGTCAGGGGCTTAACTCTTTTAAGGGCCTAAAGCGAAATAGAATCTCCCCGATCTTTTTACAAAAGCCTAACACAATTTCAGTTCTTATATATGTCTAGTGATTTTAATCCAGGCATTGCTAAACCTTAGTATCTATCTGGCCACACCAAGCCTTAGTGTATTTGAAGTTATGAAGAAATTATGTAGAGAACCAGAGAAGCATACCTACAATGCAAACATAATATTATGATATTCTACTATTAATCATTTACTGAATTTGTTGCTATGGTACTTTAGACTTTTGTAAATCTTAGGCTGCGAAGTTAAGATTCATATGACTACAAATTACATAATCCAACACTGATTACCGAGTGATCACAATGCATTAGGAGTGCAAAATTTAAAAAACCTACCCCTTGCATGGCTATTAAGTACATAATCATTTTACGTTTAAACTAACACCCACCCTATACACTCCAAAAGGCAAACAAATCTATCATTACATGATTGTAGTGATGATCAACTCCGTTTAGATTTTAGGCTTTTCATTGGCCCAAAACTCATTAAAATCACCTTATTTTGAACCCGATTGCAAGAGAAATCCTAAATTCACAATTTAACATAAATCACTAATCAATATATTAACATTAGATCACAAATTCATCTGCTAGATTACCAAAATGAATAGCTAAATAAGTGGCAAATCAAATTTGTAGCACGTGAGCATAAAGAGTCTAATAACAAACTGTCACACCCCGGGCCCAGAGAGGCGGGACGTCGCAGACTAGCAACAACGTGGCAGCGGAAGCAGACCATCATAAGAGCACACAAGTAGAGAAAATCACATGGCATTACAATAGCTAAAAATAAAATCCGGGACTAAACAGCTTAGCCCGGTTACATCAATTGTTTCATGTCAAAGGTACATAATTATAGTGTCATTCCTAACAAATTGTTCAAAATTCTACATAAGATCCATAATGCCATGAAGTCGGGTTACTAGGTCGTCCAGCATCCTCTAAACAAGCTAGGTCTTCATCATATGTTACCTGAAACATGCTCAAAAAGAGGAAGTGTCAACTAAAAAGTTGGTGAGTTCAAGTGGTTTAGTTTAAAGAAATAAAAGAGTCTCATCAGGTTCGTATATCAAAGTATTATATTTAATATATACGTCGTGGGATCACAACCAACCCTACACTCAGTCCCGGCTTGCCTCTTCTAAAGTTATGTTATACCGGTTAACCCCGCAGGGAGAAGCTGAGCCTGTTAGCATGTGGATCCTTACCTGCCAGTAAGGCCCACGTTTGTTTCTTATAAAACCTGTCACATGCCACTACGACCCTTTCGGATCTCCAGTGGGGGTGCCTCCCTGTAGCGGGAGCCACTGGGTGTGGGGGATTCCCCAAATAGATCTATCCACGTAAGCAAGCGGTTCACCAAAGAATTAATGATCGTGATCTTTGTATCAGCAGGAAGCAACAAGTCCACAACATAGCATTTTATATAATATCACAAAATAATAGTTTCAGCTTTAAAAATAAAAATAGAGCATGCTTCATCCCCAAAAGCTTAAAATAAAAAGGGGACACGAGAACTCACCTTGATATCAGACAGGATGCACAAACAGATAGTTCAAGTCCTAGCACCCTATAATCATAATTCAAGTAATAAGCCATAGATTCCTAACATAGTTTAGTGTCATTTTATAGTGAGGTTGTGTGTGGCTTTGTTTCGTAGAGGTTTTGCATCAAAAGTTTCCTTTTTAGGAAAGTTAGGGTTTTGGGGTGTTTTTCATCGAGTTAAATGGTTCTTATAAGTTTAGTATCATATGAATATGCCTAATATTGTATTCTGGTTATAAGTTTGCTGAAATTCTGCAGAAGTGCAGAATTTACACTTTTGGCCCCTCAAGTTTCAGAATTGACACTTTCTACCCCAAAGTTTGTCTCTTTACCATATTTGACCCCCCTAATACTTCTAAAGCTTTTTAAAGTTTATTTGCATCTGTTTTAACCCCAAATTTTCAGATTCTAATTGGTGGTATTAAAACACAATTTCTAGTTTTCGGGTAATTCGACTTTTGTTAATAAATTCGTAAAAATTACATATTAACCCAAAAATTCACCAAGTTCGGTTTCTATCTCTGAAATATTTATTCTAAGGCCTGAAAATTCTTAGTGTCTAAGTTATTCATGTTTTGGCCCGTTTCTTGGGTTATTTCCGTATTTCGGGTCACCGAACTAATGGTTCATAGACTTGCCATCTCTACTGAATTTTCCCAACCAACGAAATTTATGTTTTTCAAGCACTCTAAGTCCTAAACTTACTGAAATTCAGCCTTATGTCTCGGTTTTTATAAGGATACTACTGAATCGGGTGTTTTTACAATATTTGCATTAGTGTATCTATTATATTTACATTCCAAAATACAACTATACCATTTATAACCTTAAATCCAGAGATATATATGTATGTGTTTGGGTGGTTGTTTCATTGTTTTAAACGGAATATTAGCTGCGGTTATAGAAACATGCAAGTTGAATGCAGCTAGAAAGCATAAATGAGGGTTTACAAGGTAAAATCCTTGTATAACCACCTCTAGACTCACGGGTTACGGAATAATACCTGGTGTGGAGTATGAGTCCCACGAAGACGAGTTCGAGCAGGAACTTCTGTTAGATAAGTGAGAGTGGTGTTTATAATAAGATACGCACGGGTTTACTAAGATTTATTGATAAGAGTTTACGTTACTTACGTACGAGGAGGTTTAGAATGAGAAGATCCCTTCGAACTCAGCTGGAATCCTTGTTGTTCGCTAGTTTGTTGGAAGGAACAGGAATATTTGTGTGTGTGTTTGTGGGTTCTCGGTTGAGAGAAAATGAGAGAAAGAGTAGAGAGAGAGTTGTGTGTGAGTGTTCTTTGAATGGGAATAGAGAGAACCCGAGAGATGAAGATTATGAGATATAAAATACAATCGGGGTTTGCATGTATGGAAAAGTGGGAAAGAGGTTGAGTGTGGGAGTGGTTTTTGGGATTTCGCAGAACTTATTTGAGTGGTGGTTCAGTGGGCGGCCATGCAAGGATTTTGTTTTATTTGTTTTATCCTCTTGTGGTCTTAATATTATTATTATCATTATTATTATTATGTTAAGCCGTGGGTGTGCATGGGCACATTCGAATATGTCTAAGTATTTAAAACATAATTGTTTCTAGTATGCATTCGGTTAGTAGTTTCTCATAAACAAAAATATGTTTCCACGATGTAAAATATCCATAATGGATGTAGACTTAGTGTAGAAAAATAATCAGGAGTCAAATATATACACGAAAATACAAGAAAAATTCTAGGCGTATTACCACTGTTTTGGGCGTATGACAACTGTTGGTCGTTTCACCACTGTTGGTCGTTTTACCACTGTTGGTCATTTTACAACTGTTGGCCGTATTAGCAGTCTTGGTCGTTTTACCACTGTTGGTCGTATTAGGGTGCTGAAACGACCAGGACTTGGTCGCGGGGGCATTATTCCAGGCGTATAAGTACTGTTAGACACATGAGCGCGACACTTAGCCATTTTTCCAGCAACTCCTAGACACATGAGCACTGTTCATGAGTATGACTTGGAAGAATTCCCACATCCTTCGGTAAGGGTCGAGGAGGGGTTGTTACATTCTCCCACCGTTTAGAAAATTTCGTCCCGAAATTTTGCTTCACTTAGGCATTAGAAAGGTTTGTTTTGAAGAGGCGCGGGTAATCCCTCTTCATCTCATCTTCTCGTTCCCAGGTAAACTCCGGTCCTCGTTTAGAGTTCCATCGTACCTTCACCTTAGGTATACAACTTCGCCTAAGTCTTTGGACCAATCGGTCAGTAATCTCTATGGGTTCTTCGACAAAGTTCAGTTTGTCATTTATTTTCGCTTCTTTCAATGGTAACTCCAGGGCTTTGTCAACCAGACACTTCTTCAAATTTGACACATGGAAAGTGTTATGTATGTAGCTCAGCTCCTCAGGAAGACTGAGTTGGTATGCTACCGGACCAACTCTTGCTAGTATTTCAAATGGTCCAATATACCTTGGGCTTAACTTGCCCTTCTTGCCAAATCTCACAACTCCTTTCCATGGCGCGACTTTCAACATTACTTTATCACCTACTTGGAATTCAAGAGGTTTTCGTCTTCTATCAGCATATTTCTTTTGACGGTCTCGGGCTGTTTTCAGTCGTTCCTTAATCTTGGCTATCTTCTCAGTAGTCTCCATCACAACATCGGGCCCCATCACTTGACTATCACCTATCTCATTCCAACTCAATGGTGACCGACATTTCCTGCCGTACAAGGCTTCATAGGGGGCAGCTTTTATGCTAGAGTGGTAACTATTATTATATGAGAATTCCACTAGTGGAAGGTGGCGATCCCAGCTTCCACCAAAGTCGATTACGCACACCTCAGCATATCTTCCAAGGTCTGAATAGTTCTTTCACTCTGCCCGTCGGTTTGAGGGTGATACGCCGTGCTTATGTCAAGACGGGTCCCTAAGGCTTGTTGGAGAGATTTCCAAAATCGTGACGTGAAACGACTATCCCGATCAGAGATGATCGAGAGCGGCACTCCATGCCGAGTCACTATTTCGTCGATGTATATTCGGGCTAACTTCGACATCTCATAGTCTTCTCGGACCGGTAAGAAATGTGCTGATTTGGTAAGCCTGTCTACAACTACCCAAATTGTATCATGACCGCGGGACGTTCTTGGTAGTTTTGTGACAAAATCCATAGTGATGTTATCCCATTTCCATTCCGGGATTTCGGGCTGCTGTAAAGTTCCTGACGGTTTCTGGTTTTCAGCCTTTACCATTGCGCAAGTCAAACATTTGCTCACATAGGTGGCGATAGATTTCTTTAATCCAGGCCACCAGAAGAGTGCCTTTAAGTCCTGATACATCTTATCGCTTCCCGGGTGAATCGAGTATCTAGACTTGTGAGCTTCGTCCAAGACTATAGTCCTAACCCCGCCATGATCAGGTATCCACGTCCTTCCTTCGCATTTGTATAGCCCATCGTTGTCCATTTCCAAACGCTTTTCCATCCC
This sequence comes from Flaveria linearis, assembly GCA_024085815.1. NCBI lineage: Eukaryota > Viridiplantae > Streptophyta > Magnoliopsida > Asterales > Asteraceae > Flaveria > Flaveria linearis. Next base: position 93,446,272 of record CM044002.1, read on the forward strand.
TGTTAACATCTCTCCCATCAGGTTATTCTCATTGAAGGCTTGCCTTTGTGCTTCCCTAATCCTAGCAACGAGGCTGGTGTATACGCTCATCCTTAAAGCACGAACGCGAAGAGGTTTCTCCCGTTCCTTTCTACTCAAGGCATCAGCTACCACATTTGCCTTGCCCGGATGGTAGCGAATCTCGCATTCGTAATCGCTTAGTAATTCTACCCATCTTCTTTGGCGCATGTTCAACATTTTCTGGTTGAGGATATGCTGCAGGCTTTTATGATCGGTATAGATGACACACTTAGTACCATAAAGGTAGTGTCTCCATATTTTGAGTGCAAACACCACAGCACCTAGTTCTAAATCATGTGTCGTATAATTCCTTTCGTGCTCGTTCAGCAATCTGGATGCATACGCGATCACTTTCTCCCGCTGCATTAACACACAGCCAAACCCTTGGCGTGAGGCATCGCAATAAACCACGAAGTCATTGGTTCCCTCGGGTAGGGCAAGGATAGGCGCGCTACATAGTTTCTCCTTTAATAGATTAAAGGCTTCATTTGTTCCTGTCCCCATTCATAGGTCACATCCTTCTTGGTTAACGTGGTTAGAGGCTGCACTGTTCGAGAGAAATCCTTGATAAACCTCCTATAGTAGCCAGCCAAACCAAGAAACTGTCTAATCTCGGTAGGAGTTTCGGGGACCTTCCAGTTCTTAATAGCCTCTATCTTTGATGGGTCCACCTGGATTCCATCCTTGTTCACTATGTGACCGAGAAACTGAATTTCCCGCATCCAAAACTCACATTTGGAGAACTTTGCGTATAGTTGCTCATTCTTGAGTAGATCAAGAATTATCCGAAGGTGTTTCTCATGTTCCTCCTTGCTTCGAGAGTAGATCAAAATATCGTCGATAAAAACGATCACGAACTGGTCCAAGTACGGACGGCACACACGGTTCATGAGATCCATAAACGCTGCGGGTGCGTTAGTCAACCCAAAAGGCATGACTAGGTATTCGTAGTGACCATATCGGGTTCTGAAAGCTGTTTTCGGAACATCCTCTTCCTTTATTTTTAGTTGGTGATACCCCGATCGCAGATCTATTTTCGAGAAATAGCTTGCTCCCTGCAGTTGATCGAATAGGTCGTCAATTCTGGGAAGAGGGTACCGGTTCTTTACGGTAAGCTTGTTCAGTTCCCTATAGTCGATACACATTCGTAGTGTTCCGTCCTTCTTTTTGACAAATAGCACCGGTGCACCCCAGGGTGAGACACTGGGTCGTATGAACCCTTTGTCAAGCAACTCTTGGATTTGCAACATTAGTTCCTTCATTCGGGTGGAGCGAGTCGGTAAGGAGCCTTGGCCACCGGTGCGGCGCCAGGTAGTAGATCAATCTGGAATTCGACTTGTCGGTTTGGAGGGAGTCCTGGTAAGTCTTCTGGGAATACTTCCAAGTATTTAGTCACCACAGGTATGTCTTCAATCTTCTTTTCCTCTTTCACTTTCATCACGTATAATATAAAGGCTTCGTGTCCTTTCATAAGGCTTTGGGTAGCCTTTAGGTGGGATATCATAGGACACAGTGGGCGACTCCTTTCTCCATGGACTACTAACATTTCCCCGCTGGCTAGGGGTATTTTGAGCAAACGCTCATCACAGATAATTTCAGCCCTATTTTTAGCCAGCCAATCCATTCCTACTACTACATCAAAACCTCCTAATTTAATAGGCATCAGATCTATATCAAAGGAATTACCCTCTAGAATCAACTTGCAATCTCTGATGATTTCGTTAGTTTCAATTATATTACCGTCAGCTAGTTCTACGGTGTATGTTTCAGTCAAGGGGCAAACAGTCAATCCAATCAACGACCTAAAAGTAGTAGAAACAAAACTGGCGGTTGCTCCAGTATCAAATAGCACAGTAGCAGGGTGGTCATTTACAAGAAACGTACCGTTCACCACGTCGGGTTCTTTGCGAGCACCATTTGGATCCATCACAAACGCTCTTCCTGTGGGCTTGTTGGGTCGAGTGTCCTTGTCCTTTGCTAGCTTGGGGCACTTGTTCCTCATATGCCCTGGGTCTCCGCACTCGTAGCATTGCTTTCCAGGCTCATAAGTGCAGTCCTTTATCAGGTGACCATATTTTCTGCATCGGAAACAAGGCATGGGTTTACATTCCCCCTGGTGATGAACCTTGCATTTAGTGCAGTAGGGGCTTGTGCCTTGATACAGCCTCCTAGTCTTTCCACCTTGGTCACCTCGCTTAGCCTCTTCTCCAGGTCGTTTGCTCGAACCACTACTGCTGCCGACCATCCTCTTGTTGTCGAACCACTTCCTTTTTCCATCCACAATCTTCCTCCTGTCCTCAGTCCTTTCATTCTCCGTCCACCCGGCTCTCACTTGGTCATCAGTCAGGCTGCTGGCAACATCGACTGCAGCCTGTAGGGTAGTAGGCCTGGAAGACCTAACCATGCCCCTCACCCTTGGGTGTAACCCCCAAATGAAGCGGGCTACGCCCTTGGATTCGGGCATTACCAGGTGTGGTACCAGTCTGGACAAGGCGAGGAATCGGTTTATGTACTCAGTGTAGTTTGGGCCTTTCATCTCCAGATTTAGAAATTCCGCCTCGAGCCTCTCCAGCTGGTTTATCGGGCAGTACTTGCCGATGATCAATTCCCTGAATTCCGCCCAGTTCATTCTGCCAACAGCATCTCGGCCTCGAGGTTGGATAATGGTTCTCCACCATTCGAGTGCCGGTCCTTTGAGAGATTGTGAGGCAAACCTCACCATGTGCTCCAGCTTACACTCGCTTATGTCCAACACAGCTTCAATTTCATCCAACCACCTATAAGTTTCAATTGCACCCTCGGTGCCATTGAAGTCCTTTGGCTTACACGCCATGAAGGTTTTGTATGAGCACCCATTTCTGATAGCTTCGGCTTCCTCACGGTTGCCTTCATCATTGTTGGTCTCATTAGTATTTCCCCGATCGGCGTTGATCTGGGCAATGATGGTTGGGATAGCGTTGGCAATTTGTTGTGCCACCAAGTTGGCAATCCTTTCGTCACCTTCCTGGTGAGCATTATCCCCGTGTGGCGTTCCTGGCGGCGTGGGTGGTTGGTTCCTGCCTCGGGTAGGAATTCTTCTTCCCGTACGAACTCCACGTCTTGGCGGCATTCTGATAGTAACATAGATAAGTCTATTTAGTATCTCATAAGTTTTGTTTCTGGTATGTCATTGTATCTCATAATTCCTATCACGTTCTACTATCACACACTCAAGTTTCATTCAAAGCATACAATAATGACTATCATTATAGGGCATCAATCATACAGCATAAAAATTGTTACGTTTTTAAACAACATTACCCTGCAAAAGTTAAATCATTAATCAATTGTTTCATAGACAAATTCAAACACGAGTTAACCATACATAGTAAGTAGTGTCGTTGTTTCACAAATTGGAAGGTGTCATCACCCCCATAAATAGAAATTGTTTCTCAAATAGATAAATAAATTGCTTCTTAGATAGTTTTGGCAGCCTACTGCCATACGTCCCAAGTACTAGCCATATCACCCCTGCCATTTCTTCTTTAACCAACCGAACCATCCCGCGCTCTTCTTTCTCTGCTCTTGCTCCAGGCGCTGGACGTTGTGGTTTGCCATCATGGCTTGGAATTGGGCAGATTGAGAGGTCCGCGTGGCTTGCTGTAATGTCAGTTCATGGCGTTGGATGGTTCTCAGTATCTCGCTTAAGGTGGGGTCGGATGGGCCAAAGTCGCTAGCCCGCCGGCTAGACTGAGAGTGCTGGTCTCCAGCGAGCACACTAGGGCCATCATACAGGCTATGTCTGGGTGGCATCCAATACTCATCACGAGAGAGACGTCCAGGCGGCACGAGCATAGAAGGCGCTGGTGTAGGGGTCCTGGCATGAGGAGGTGGAGGAGGGGGCATCCTAAATGAAACAGAAGTGCCTGGCCTAGCACTTTTCCTAGGCCGAGTGACTACACGGGTACCCCCGCTCCTAACAGGTGGGATAGGTGAGAGAGCGGGAGCTGCTACATGCGGCGAGTTGGAGCGCGTTCGGCTCCTAGCAGGCGATGCGGGTGATGACTCCTCAGATGGCTCAGTGTCGTCGGATGTCGCGGATAGCCACCCTGGGTGTCCACACCTCCGTAGGTATGCCTCATACTCAGTCTGGGGCTTCCTCCTTAGTGTCCCAACAGGGGCAGTCCCCTCATCTGGTTGCGCGGGTGCCTTACCTCTTTCGACCATGATGTGATTGTCCTGTAAAAACAGTCATGAGTAATTTTGTTTCTCATAGCTCATGATCATAGTAATAGTTGTTTCTCATAGAGTTTGCATCCACTAGTAATTGCATCAGTAAGCAGTATTAACCCATAAAAGTTGTAGCAATGAATCGGTACCAGCAAGCAGTAGTATCATACAGGAGTTCAATTAAATTCTAACCTTGACTATGCTAACAGTATTCCTTAAGCCGATCTAATCCAAAGGTCGCACTTAGGCTTTGTACTGGGATTTACGCGTCCGATAAATTCATGATTACGTTGATCAAGTGTAATCATCAATTTATCCAACCCGATCACCCCAACACTTACCCAAGCAAGGACAGTCCTACAGTCTCAGGGTTGTAGCCTAGGGTCTACTAAGGTATTCCCGATTTCTCTACAACCTGTGGCTCTGATACCAATCTGTCACACCCCGGGCCCAGAGAGGCGGGACGTCGCAGACTAGCAACAACGTGGCAGCGGAAGCAGACCATCATAAGAGCACACAAGTAGAGAAAATCACATGGCATTACAATAGCTAAAAATAAAATCCGGGACTAAACAGCTTAGCCCGGTTACATCAATTGTTTCATGTCAAAGGTACATAATTATAGTGTCATTCCTAACAAATTGTTCAAAATTCTACATAAGATCCATAATGCCATGAAGTCGGGTTACTAGGTCGTCCAGCATCCTCTAAACAAGCTAGGTCTTCATCATATGTTACCTGAAACATGCTCAAAAAGAGGAAGTGTCAACTAAAAAGTTGGTGAGTTCAAGTGGTTTAGTTTAAAGAAATAAAAGAGTCTCATCAGGTTCGTATATCAAAGTATTATATTTAATATATACGTCGTGGGATCACAACCAACCCTGCACTCAGTCCCGGCTTGCCTCTTCTAAAGTTATGTTATACCGGTTAACCCCGCAGGGAGAAGCTGAGCCTGTTAGCATGTGGATCCTTACCTGCCAGTAAGGCCCACGTTTGTTTCTTATAAAACCTGTCACATGCCACTACGACCCTTTCGGATCTCCAGTGGGGGTGCCTCCCTGTAGCGGGAGCCACTGGGTGTGGGGGATTCCCCAAATAGATCTATCCACGTAAGCAAGCGGTTCACCAAAGAATTAATGATCGTGATCTTTGTATCAGCAGGAAGCAACAAGTCCACAACATAGCATTTTATATAATATCACAAAATAATAGTTTCAGCTTTAAAAATAAAAATAGAGCATGCTTCATCCCCAAAAGCTTAAAATAAAAAGGGGACACGAGAACTCACCTTGATATCAGACAGGATGCACAAACAGATAGTTCAAGTCCTAGCACCCTATAATCATAATTCAAGTAATAAGCCATAGATTCCTAACATAGTTTAGTGTCATTTTATAGTGAGGTTGTGTGTGGCTTTGTTTCGTAGAGGTTTTGCATCAAAAGTTTCCTTTTTAGGAAAGTTAGGGTTTTGGGGTGTTTTTCATCGAGTTAAATGGTTCTTATAAGTTTAGTATCATATGAATATGCCTAATATTGTATTCTGGTTATAAGTTTGCTGAAATTCTGCAGAAGTGCAGAATTTACACTTTTGGCCCCTCAAGTTTCAGAATTGACACTTTCTACCCCAAAGTTTGTCTCTTTACCATATTTGACCCCCCTAATACTTCTAAAGCTTTTTAAAGTTTATTTGCATCTGTTTTAACCCCAAATTTTCAGATTCTAATTGGTGGTATTAAAACACAATTTCTAGTTTTCGGGTAATTCGACTTTTGTTAATAAATTCGTAAAAATTACATATTAACCCAAAAATTCACCAAGTTCGGTTTCTATCTCTGAAATATTATTCTAAGGCCTGAAAATTCTTAGTGTCTAAGTTATTCATGTTTTGGCCCGTTTCTTGGGTTATTTCCGTATTTCGGGTCACCGAACTAATGGTTCATAGACTTGCCATCTCTACTGAATTTTCCCAACCAACGAAATTTATGTTTTTCAAGCACTCTAAGTCCTAAACTTACTGAAATTCAGCCTTATGTCTCGGTTTTTATAAGGATACTACTGAATCGGGTGTTTTTACAATATTTGCATTAGTGTATCTATTATATTTACATTCCAAAATACAACTATACCATTTATAACCTTAAATCCAGAGATATATATGTATGTGTTTGGGTGGTTGTTTCATTGTTTTAAACGGAATATTAGCTGCGGTTATAGAAACATGCAAGTTGAATGCAGCTAGAAAGCATAAATGAGGGTTTACAAGGTAAAATCCTTGTATAACCACCTCTAGACTCACGGGTTACGGAATAATACCTGGTGTGGAGTATGAGTCCCACGAAGACGAGTTCGAGCAGGAACTTTCTGTTAGATAAGTGAGAGTGGTGTTTATAATAAGATACGCACGGGTTTACTAAGATTTATTGATAAGAGTTTACGTTACTTACGTACGAGTAGGTTTAGAATGAGAAGATCCCTTCGAACTCAGCTGGAATCCTTGTTGTTCGCTAGTTTGTTGGAAGGAACAGGAATATTGTGTGTGTGTTTGTGGGTTCTCGGTTGAGAGAAAATGAGAGAAAGAGTAGAGAGAGAGTTGTGTGTGAGTGTTCTTTGAATGGGAATAGAGAGAACCCGAGAGATGAAGATTATGAGATATAAATACAATCGGGGTTTGCATGTATGGAAAAGTGGGAAAGAGGTTGAGTGTGGGAGTGGTTTTTGGGATTTCGCAGAACTTATTTGAGTGGTGGTTCAGTGGGCGGCCATGCAAGGATTTTGTTTTATTTGTTTTATCCTCTTGTGGTCTTAATATTATTATTATCATTATTATTATTATGTTAAGCCGTGGGTGTGCATGGGCACATTCGAATATGTCTAAGTATTTAAAACATAATTGTTTCTAGTATGCATTCGGTTAGTAGTTTCTCATAAACAAAATATATGTTTCCACGATGTAAAATATCCATAATGGATGTAGACTTAGTGTAGAAAAATAATCAGGAGTCAAATATATACACGAAAATACAAGAAAAATTCTAGGCGTATTACCACTGTTTTGGGCGTATGACAACTGTTGGTCGTTTCACCACTGTTGGTCGTTTTACCACTGTTGGTCATTTTACAACTGTTGGCCGTATTAGCAGTCTTGGTCGTTTTACCACTGTTGGTCGTATTAGGGTGCTGAAACGACCAGGACTTGGTCGCGGGGGCATTATTCCAGGCGTATAAGTACTGTTAGACACATGAGCGCGACACTTAGCCATTTTTCCAGCAACTCCTAGACACATGAGCACTGTTCATGAGTATGACTTGGAAGAATTCCCACATGCTTCGGTAAGGGTCGAGGAGGGGTTGTTACAACAAAGCCTTAAAAAGCTATTTAACTTAGAAGGAAACCATAACATGTAGATTTAAAATTGTGTATTTGAACCTTGAAATCAAGTTAGATCTTAGAAAGTCAAAAATTACAAAATCCATGGGAGAAAAACCTTCAAAAATAAAAAACAGATCTTGATGGTGGTGCTGGAGGACTGGTCGCGGAATGCCAGTTGGTGTCAGGGAGGAGGTCCGAGGGGTTATCGGGCCGATGGAGGCTGGAACTCTCAGCCCAACAGAAGCCGTAAGTATGGGGGAGGGATTTGGGTTAAGGTTAAAATATATTATATTTAAAGGTAAAAAAGTAATATACATATTTAAAATAAATATAAAAAATAGCTTGCAAGGATTGAACTCGTAACTTACAAGAAGGCTGGACGTGCACAACAAGAGAACAAATGAAAACTAATGTACCAAGAACATATTATTGATTATATTCTAAACTTAATAATATTAGAGGTTCATTTTCAAAAAACTCTAAGTTTACTGGAAATTTATCGACTACTAACTCAAAAATCCATTAGTCCTCGTTTCCCGAAGAATAATCGAAATTTTGGTTTTATACCATCCACCACTAACTAATACAACAAATAGATCCATTTTTCGATTGATATAGTTCCAACCCTAAATATCTAACTGTCACTACTATATCTTCCTATTCTAACAAAAAGGTATCTGGGATGACACGTGTCAACACCACAATCATTTTCACCAAAATTTTCCCGCCTCTCTCTCCTATTAAATAATTACCTTAATTACTAATAATACTATTTAACACTTTTTAGATTTAATAAATTAATAAAGAGATCTATTTATTAATGTTATTTCTAAATAAATAATTTTTTTTATAAAATAATAAATTTATTTAAAGCATAAGACTTTTTTTAAAAATACGAAATATTTAAAATTGGTATTTTTAAAAAGTTGTTTTTTTAAAACCAAAATAATTAAATTTAAGAGTTATAATAAGAAAAATTTTTAAAAATGACATTTTTATACGGTTTGTTTTAGAACAAAACGTTTATTTTTTTTTAAAAAATAAAATTTTAAAAAGTTGATATCACTATTTTATAACTTACAGTCATTTCTAATGCATAATTTCAGTGATATTATATCTTAAAATATTATTTTTTAATTAATAATTTATGTTATATTAATTTTTTATTTATTCAACCCGTGTAACACACGGGTTACTGTAGCTAGTACTAATATATTTAACACATTTATAAGTTAAACATGATTGTTTTATTAACCAAACATATTACAAACCCCTTTTCTTTAACACATTTTTCAATTATGTATTCCTTTAATATAGAGGTGTGAACTGTGAAGTGTATAGAAACAGGAAAATCAACATTGTTACATGCCTTGATGACACGCATGCTCCTCACGTGAACAACAACAACAGGGTCCACCTCACAAACCGTGATCTCGGCGCCAGCACATCCCAAGCCCACCAATCCCACAGCGCCACGTCACCACCCGATAACCCTTTCGTCGAACATGTGGCACTCATCACTTTTTCAAATCCCCCCCTCTCCGTCACCGTCGATCTCTCTCCCTCCCACCACTTCCCTCACTGCTCATCCACACCCTCACCGGAGCAATGACCACCTCCGCCGGAGCCGTTGCCTCCCTCCTCCCCCCTCCGCCGCACCACCGCCTCGCCACCACCACCGCCACCACCACCTCCTTCCTCCGATCATCCTCTCCGACGCTCCCGTTACTCTTCTCCACATCACTGCATTCGAAACTCCGACGTGAAGCTTCCGCTATCAGAGCTTCTTCCTCCGCTACGTTCACAGAGTCTCCGGATCTGAAGGTACGGATCGTTTCATTTGAGGTTATAATCTAGAATCTATATGATGAAGTTATTAAACGTGCTCGGTGTTTTTGTTATTCACAGGTGAATACGATTCCTACGAAGCCGATTGAAGGTCAGAAAACTGGAACCAGTGGTCTCCGGAAAAAGGTGTTGATCGTTTTGGTTTTGTTGGTATTGTTGTGTCGGTGGATGTTGATTGACGTTTTTGTGTTGGTATTGGTAAGGTGAAAGTGTTTATGCAAGAGAATTACCTTGCAAACTGGATTCAGGTTTGGATTTATCTCCTTAAACTAGTGGATTGATCCATTTGCTAGGGTTTTGTTAGCTGAGGGTTTTCGATTGATTGTATGTTTGTGATTAGGCGTTGTTTAATTCGTTGCCTCCTGAGGATTATAAGAATGCGTTGCTGGTGTTAGGAGGGGATGGGAGATATTTTAACAAAGAAGCTGCACAGGTGATTTTGTATTTTGTGTTGTATGTGAATATGTGATAACGTGCTTCATGAACTGATGTGCTAATTGATTAATCAACTATGAATGCAGTTGATTATTAAAATTGCAGCTGGGAATGGAGTTGGTAAAATTTTGGTGGGCAAGTGAGTCTGTTGATGCTTTATTAGAATTATTACGTGTATCATTGCTGAATCATGATGTTATAATACTGTCATTGAAGGGAAGGTATATTGTCAACACCTGCTGTATCTGCAATTATAAGGAAGAGAAAGGCAAGTTTCCAACTGTGGTTATGATTTCATATAATGGGAACTAGAATTAAATGGCATTCGTAAGTTTCGTTGTATTTTACAGGCAAATGGTGGTTTTATAATGAGCGCAAGTCATAATCCTGGTGGTCCTGAATATGATTGGGGCATCAAGGTGAATATTTAATGCATGTATTCTTTATTCCTTATGAAATTAGCATCACTTTTGAAGTCCTTGTTGTCATCCATATATAGTCATTTTGCTTGTAGATGATCGGTGTTGGAAATTGGCTTCCAGCTTCATTAGTAAGTATTTTCTGACGCATATTTTTGTTACTTGTACTGTTGTACAGTTCAACTACAGCAGCGGGCAACCTGCTCCTGAGTCCATCACTGATATGATTTATGGAAACACACTGTCGGTACGTTCTCTCTTTTCTCTATATGGATTGCTTTTTGTCAAGGATTTGTGTTGGAACTAATGCCCATTGTTGTGTGGTAGTGATCTTGGTTTTAAAAAGCGAGTAGCGCACCAAGGCGATAAGGTCTAAAACCGAAGCGCAAAGCGTGAAGCGCAAAAGCGGAGGCTTTTCGTACGCGAAGCGCTAAGTGTTTATATAATTTTTTTAATATAATCCTATAGGTATTTAGCAACCCCACCCAAAATATAGCTATACATAATGTTTCTATATGCTTTAATGTATAAATTACATGTATGTATAACTTCTTTAGCAACATTTATAGCACTTTGAAGCAAAAAAAACCCTGTACAAAAAGCGCACGTCTCGGAGGGATTTTTCCCAAAAAATCGCGCTTTTCTTGCACTTCTTGTACAACGTGCGCCTTGTGTTACAAAAAGCCCAACCCTCGCCTCAAGGGTCGCCTTGCCCTAGGCACGCTTTTTAAAACCAAGATAGTAATAGTACATGACTTGACTTAGTGTGCTAGATTGGACAATTTTTATTTGGTGTTAGGTAAAAGGAAAGTTTGTTAGGATAGATGAGAAAGGTTGTTTTAAATACGCTTGATGCTATTTTTGAAGTTTCCTTAAAGTTCAAGTTTGGGGAAAAGACTTATTATAGTTATAAATAAATATGTGACACTTAGTTTTATAATGCATGCATCAGCCATTAGGAGCACATAATGCGGTGATGCAGTGATGAGATCGCATCCGTGCTGTTGAAGCGATGCGATTCCATTATGCGCCAGATGCGCTCTATTGCAATCTGATGCGTGACAAGGTCTATTGTTACGCATCATTTAGTTGACCAATAATTTCAAATAAATTAGATCATCGATTACAATGGGTTATAGATTTCTTCAGTTAGTGATACTGTAATGTTGTAAAAATCGCGACTAGCCTCCGATTAGTCGCCGATTAATCGCTAATCGGAGGTTGGCCGCTTCGATTTCACCAAATCGCAGGTCCTAGGCGCTAATCGGTCAAATTTGGTCAAAGCCGGACCAAATCGTCCTAATCAGCGGTGTTCCGATGATGAGAACGGCCGGATTTGTCTATTCTGGTGACGGATTAGTCGATTCCGGCGCCGGATTTGCCGATTCCGGCGCCGAACTCCGACGCCGGGGACTGAAATGGGAGGAGACGAACGACGGGATGATGTGCTTTGAAATTATTTAATAAAGTTTAGTTATTTGATATTTAACCCCCTCCATATTTATCAATTTACAATTTATCCCCCTAACTTGTAAATTAATACATAATTAAGTATAAAATTAATGTTATAGCTACATAAATTCGTAAAATTATACAGAAAGAAGAATGGGATTTAGGCTAATGCTAAAGAAGAAAAGAAGCTAAGCAGCAAATTATTTTCTTTCTTGAAATTTAGAACGATTAGGAGAGGAATTTGACACAATATAGGAAGAGAAATTAATAAGTTGTAAGCTTCCCAAGTTCCAAATGATTACCTTTCTCTTTCTTTTTTTTGAATGATTTCCTCATTATATTCTTTTCATTTTTGATGGTTTGGGCACGTGAAGAGGAGAACGATGGCAGCACCTGTTAGAGCAGTAGAGAACATCAGCGTAGAGGGTAGGAGTAGAGGTAGACCTAGGTTGACTTGGGATGAGATTATTAGGCGAGATATGATAGACTTGCACCTCTCTGAGCACATGATCGAGGATAGGAGTGAGTGGAGGCGTCGAATAAAAATTAAGGACTTTTAGTGGGATTTGTGGGTGGGACGGGTTACGGTTACATGTGGCGGGACCTCGCGCGTCAGGTGTAGTTTTTCGTCATCTACCCTTTTTAGGTGTTACACGTCGCTTTTTATGATGTGGGCACTATCTAATTCTGCATGTGATATTTACCTATGTGTTGTATGATATGTATTATGATTGTTATGGGTACTGCCTTTGTAAACGAGGTGGGGTCTCTTCGGAAGCGGTCTCTCTATCTCTCTGGATAGAGGAAAGACATATATTATGTGTTAAATAGAGCAACTTTAGTGTATAAAACATAGTCACAGGATTCGCTAGGTCTACAACGATTTTTGAATTGGTTCGAATCGAACCCATTCGCATTCGCTAGCGACCCAGCCGCTCGTGGTTCGCTCTGTGGTTCGATTGTGGTTCGATTGAGGTTCGATTGAGGTTCGATTGAGGTTCGCTTGTTGGTTTGCGGCTGCAATTCGCTGTGGATGGAAGAAATTCGTTATGGATTCGCGAATCGATAGAAATTGAATCATAACTGTGAATTCCATCCATAGAAATTGAATTCATAACTGGAAATTGAATCGATAGAAATGGATTCGCGAATCGATAGAGATGGAATTCATAACTGGAAGAAATTCGGATGGAAGAAATTCGCTATGAATTCATAACTGTGAATTCCATCCATAGAAATTGAATCGATTCCAGTACTTAAGTCCCATTAATTCGTGGTACAGCGAACCGGATCGAACCGGATCGAACCGGAATGAACCTACCCCCTAACGAACCGGATTCGTGGCCCCTAGCGAATCGCGAACCGTACCTCGTTTTCGAACCGGAGCGAACCGCGAATTAGGTGACTATGGTATAAAATATCAACTTCAAGGTGAGAAGGATAAAATTTTGTATAAATAGAGCAGCTGTGACTTCTAGTTAAATTTTTAGTCGAAAATTTTCTAATACTCTTATCTACATATATTATAGTGGACGTAATTACATTTTTGCTCAATTTTGTTTTTGTGTTGCTTTTTAAGAAATTTATTATCATACTTCTGCAGCTGGGTTTTAATTTTTATAGCTGTTCTGCTGCTTCTGCAGATATCTGAAATAAAGTTAGGTGAGATTTCAGATGTGGATCTTTCTACCATTGGAGTTTCAAAATATGGCAACTTTAGTGTGGAAATAGTTGACCCAGTCTCTGATTATTTGAATCTGATGGAGGTAAATAAAAAAATGCATCTTTTTTGAAAATTAAATATTCTCAATTGGATTTGGCATCATGTATCTGTGCCTGCTGTGCAGGAGGTCTTTGATTTTCCACTAATCAGAAGTCTTGTTTCTCGGCCAGACTTCAGGTATAAACACATGTTATCCTCTAGCATGTTAGTTTTTATTTAACTGGCGTTATGTGTTAAATTTGATGTTTATTTATTTTGTCAGGCTCACATTTGATGCAATGCACGCGGTTACAGGTGCTTACGCAAAGCCAATTTTTGTAGATAAGCTTGGAGCTAGTCCGGTATGCAACAAAGGTGTATATCTTATAGTTTTGGAATAGCATATGATATAAAAGTCATTGCTGAATGGATTGTAATGCAGGATTCAATATGTAACGGAGTGCCTCTAGAAGATTTTGGTCATGGTCATCCTGATCCTAATTTAACGTAAGGGATTTATTGATGGTTAATTTAATTTTTTCTGTTTTTGAATATTAAAACACATTTTAGAAAGTGGTTAAACCTTCTTAATTTTCCAGATACGCGAAGGATTTGGTCAACATCATGTATAGTGATGATGGGCCTGATTTGGAGCTGCAAGTGACGGTTAGTCTGCATTGATAAATCTTATATTAATAACAATTTCTGTACAAACTAAATCCTGTAATTTTCCTGGCAAATTACTTTTCAGGAGATGGTGATAGAAATATGATTCTTGGTAGACAGTTTTTTGTGACTCCTTCAGATTCTGTTGCTATTATTGCAGCCAATGCACAAGAATCTATTCCATACTTTAAAAGTGGGCCAAAGGTAAAATGTTTTATAATTTTCTTGATCTTCATGTGAATCCTTTTTTTTTTTTTTTTTTTTGGTAATTTTTAGGCTGTAACATATGTAGGGTTTAGCTCGGTCCATGCCAACAAGTGGTGCTCTTGATCGTGTGGCTGAGAAACTGAAACTCCCTTTCTTTGAGGTTTTGTATTTTTTTTTTGAACTTTATTTGTGTTTTCATTAAATTATTTTGTATAAATTCCTTCTATTGTTCTCAGGTTCCTACTGGTTGGAAATTTTTTGGAAACTTGATGGATGCTGGAACTTTATCAATTTGTGGGAAGAAAGTTTTGGAACAGGTTCTGATCACATTCGTGAGAAGGATGGTATATGGTACGTGGGCATTAATCATTTTCTTATTTAAAAGTAACTAAAATTTAATATTGTGATTGACAGGGCTGTGTTAGCATGGCTGTCTATAATTGCGCACAGAAACAAAAACAAGAAATCTGGAGAGAAACTAGTCTCTGTTTCTGACATTGTAAAAGAGCATTGGGCTACATATGGCAGGAACTACTTCTCTAGATACGATTATGAAGTAATCAGTTGTTAAATAAAATAACACTATTAATTTTGTAAAACATATGTTTTCATGCCACATTGTGTTATTACTTGGGGACAGGAATGCGAGTCGGAAGGAGCCAATGAAATGATCAATTATCTTAGAGACTTGATTTCTAAAAGCAAACAAGGAGACAAATACGGTGATTTTTTAGCTCATAGTTTTGTTAATTTTTGCAATAACTGTCCGATCCTGACCGTGGTACCCCGTTGCAGGCGATTATACTCTTCAACTTGCTGATGATTTCAAGTATACGGATCCAGTAAGTTGGTGTGTTTTAATCTTTTAAATACACGGTTTTAATGTTTTCTTAAAGATCAAGAAATATATTAGGTAGATGGGAGTGTAGCTACAAAACAAGGTGTTCGATTTGTCTTCACAGATGGTTCAAGGATCATATTCCGTTTATCAGTATGCGCCCACCCATCCACTAGCCCTTGTTCTTTTTTTCTTTTCTTTTTTACAGTTTCAGTTCTTTTTATTACCAATAAAAAAAATACTTTTGCAAATTATTTTGAATCAGGGGACTGGATCAGCAGGTGCAACGGTTAGAATTTACATAGAACAGTTTGAACCTGATGTCTCAAAACATGACTTGGATGCCCAAGTGGCACTAAAACCCTTGATAGGTTCGTGTTTGTTTAAAATGTGGTTACCTTTTTATATTGTGTTGTCATGTTTTTATTGGTTCATTAATTTACATTGTCGGTTTTGATGCTGTCAGATCTGGCACTAACTATCTCAAAGCTAAAGGATTTCACTGGAAGGGAAAAGCCTACAGTAATCACATAAATTCTGATCCGCCCAGACTAAAGTCTCTTTTGAAGTGCCATTGTAGCAGGTGGTCTTCCACTTCCTCATACATTATTGTTCTATATATTCTTTTTGTTGAGCATTTCATTCGATAAATAAGAATCTACTACTCCGAGGATGACACGTGTTGTAAATGACTATTTAATAAAATTAAATTAATATACTTGAAGTCCACTCGTCCTACTAGCTAGCAGGTATTGTTGGGGCTCATGAGTTTTTCCCTAACGGGTTCTCATGGTCAACCGAGAAAAAGGAAATTAAATTGGTAAACATTGTAACATTATTGATCTGAACGTGTCATCACAAATATCATGTTTCTAGGTTAATGGACCTTGTAGGACTTAAATATCTTCTTTATAGACATTAACTATATACATATATTTCTAAAGCGCATAAGGGTACTTTGTTTCTTCAACCTTTTTTTTTTTTCTGGATCTTTCTTTGAAGTTCATCTGTCTTTTTGTCTCATCAGTTTTCTCTAGAGTTTATAGTAATCATTCATTCATGATAGTGCATGTTGACAGACACCCAAGTGAAAATTTTAATCGACATGAAGGTGATATCCAGTTGAGGTTGAGTAACTATCTAGTATTATTAGTATGAAATAAGATAAAACAAACGATTAGGCAAAAACATTCTTAACATAGTCTCCCCCGATGAGTGTTTGATGTTACGCCTACTTAGATTAGATTGAATACTATGGTATATAATCCAAAACCCATATCAATTCAGATCTGTTTGTTCCCCATTTGCACTATAAGTTTTTGTTTGCTGACCCACCACAACATAATGGTCTAGGTGAGAAAGTAAGCTATCTTTTTGTGGATAAGAAGATGGCTAATTGTGTTTGTTGTTAATACGACACTCTTAAACTAGAGTTGTAAATTGAGATCCTAGTTTGTTGGGCATATGATATGATATGTTGTTTGTATTTATATCATGTCCCACTTTATATCTGCAAAACATTGTGATATATGACCATTCCACCATCATGTTAGTTGCCTATAGTGATGGACCTTCAGGTCTCCTCTTTTGTCCCCATATAACTGTGTCTTGTACTAATTCACATGGAGTTTACAATTAATTATTCCTATTTTTGAATTATCAATCAATACACTTGCTTTTGCTTTTGAGACATGACAACTTTGGCCACTTGAGAACACTTCGTGCACATACTTCAACCCATTGTTTTCAAATAAACCATCATCCTTTCTAACTGGTTTGCCTTGCAGGATGGCTGTACAATACTTACCAACTTAATTCTTTATGGCTAGTTTATGTCATTCTAAAACCGGATCACAAACCGTGTCCTACCGTCGGTGCATGGTTACTCACTAATCGTCGGGCTCTTAAACGAGAATCTGGCCTCCCTGTTTCTGCTGTTAGGCGGTTATAGTTACCCATTGGGATCCCTAAGTCCCTATATGCGGAACCCCGTTTCCTAACTCATTTTAAAAGCCGACTTAGGAATTCTAAAAATTCAAGGATAGTTCTACCACTATAAATTTTTTGATAAGTCTAAAATTCTTATGGCTATGAAAAAAATCATACTCATACGGTCATCCTTTTCTTTCTTCTTTACTTTAAAAACAATATTTTTTACTCCTAAACGCATTTTATTTTGCACGGGAAACAATCAAAATCTATAACTATCGTAGTCATTGTGACCAAGTCTACCATTTATTTATATTAAACTTGATCTTTTACAAGGATCGTATAACATTTGAACATACATACATGTGGCTTCGGTTGGTTACTTTGTACCATCCCATATCATATGAAAGAAATTTTAGTTCAAGGATTGTAAAACTATAACCATGAGCAGGTCTGATGGAAAAAAGTCCAATGAAAATTATGTTTGGTTGATTCATTGAAGGAATTGAAATTGAAAACTTTTCCTACAACAAATTCATATTTCTTAACACTAGTGATGGATTTCTAACATTCCGTTGGAATGTTGAATATTATACAAAAAATCCTCCCTTTCTTTACTCATTCTTCGATCATCATGTTCACATCGATGAATCATCCACTAAGATAAAATCGAGTGAATGTGGAGGTAATGAACCGTGAAATTGAGTTCTAGATGGCAATGAATACATCAAATCGATGGTGAAGAACGAACCCGGAAGGCAATGGCGATGAAATCCTTAGTGAAATTGAGTTCTGGATGGCAATGAATACATCAAACCTTAGTGATGATGAAGTGAGTCGATGAAGATGAACGATGATGTGCAAATGATAGGAGTGTATTTGATGATGATGTGTAGATGATGAAATTTCTGGTTTAGATTTGGCACGTGCCAGACTTGTTAAGTGAAGAGGGAGGGTTTTGATAAGGGTAACTTAGTGTAATTTAAGTTTTAAACGTTTCATTTTCATTCATAAATTTACCAACCAAAGAGACTTATTAATATTTAAAAAATTCATTCCAATTCCAATTCCAATTCCAATTTAAATTTTATTTTCAGTTTCTTTATAAAACATTTCATGAATCAAAAAACCCCTTAGGTATCAGGTTCCTTATTAATGATTTAATGGTCTGGTTCACAAGTTTCCTAACAGGGATCGAAGGTTGCTGACGGTCCCTGTTTATGATCTTTGGTTGCTAGCGTTTACCTAAATTGCTTATGAAGCTCAATATCAAACCCACCTTAATAAGGACTTAAAATTTCTGGAAACAATAATATAAATCTATCCATTTCAATCTTCTAATAAACGCTTAGGGGGTTAGGACCATTATAAAACTAGTTTTTATTTTCAGAACTAAAATAATTATTAATTTATATAAATATTAATTAAGTCTGTTGATACATGAGCCGTTTTACATATGTGTATATCAAATTTTAATTATATATTATGTAAACAATTAAACATCACCGGTCTTAACCTGCATTTATGTAAATCAATAGTTCGTATTTTATATTTATATAATTAATGGTTCTTTTGGTTATGAAAATAAAACGTAATTCTGTAATCAAAACCCATGAATAATAAGCTATTTAAACCAACTAGATATTAACAACCTTAACTTATATTTTTATAAATCAATGGTTAATATTTATATAATCAGTGGTTCTAAAATCAAAATTGATTCTGTAATTATTCTAATCCTAGTTGCTTAATCCTAAAAGCTTCACTAACTTAAAATATGATACTAATCATATACACATCATCATTTTCATTTCACCATAAAAAGTGGAAACATATAGTAACTGTGGGAAAAATACCACCCTAAGCTAGAGAGACCTAAAAAGACATTAAAATATTACTAAAATTAAAGTTATTGTTATCTTTTAATTGGGATATAACATATTGATCTTGACATATTCAACTTTGGTGCGGTTAAATGAGTTTAACATTGGTTTTGGGTAATTGGGTGTGGGTCAAAATGGCAATACTCGAACCTGTGAAAAATTTAAATCTAATCTCATAGCTCGTTCCATCCGAAAACTTCATCTATTGTTTACAACTTTCTTGTCGCCTTCGGTTTTTTATTTCCGATCCCTACCGAAGTTTACAATCCATACGATGGATGGTGAGATGTCATATATATGAAGTTCTTTTTAGCAAAAAGCATTATGTTTGCTGCGTCAAACTTGCAATAAAGGTTAATAAACTTTATGTCAGGTCATATCTAGTCACTGTTTTGAGATAATGCACGTAACTCGTGGGTTTTCTATTTCTAGTTAAATGTGTTTAGTGAAAGTTTCTTTATTGGCACCCGGTTTGCTTGTTTTTGTCTAATAATACATATGACAACTTGTATTTCATCATCCACTAATTGTTTTCTTTTCAAACGATATCGCTAGTAATGGTCTTGGCTTTTGGACCGTAATTCTTATCGTTAATGCCATCATATTCACTAATCGTGTATCTTTCTTTGTACACCGTGATTTTTTAACCCACGAATAGATACATTATCCTCCAGTAGTCTTCTTATTAAACCGTGATCTTTAAGCTAAGGGCATATATGAGCTCGGTCGAGTTTGAGCTCGTTTGAGCTTAAACTTGACTCTTTTAGAGCTCTTTTATGAAGGTTGAGCTTGATCTGAGCTTTGAGCTTGATTTGTTTTTAAGTTAAAGATGTAAATGAGCCAATATGTTAAATAAAAGTTATTTAGATAATAGGCTCGCTTAAGCTTGTTAAGATTCATAAGTACAGTGAAGCTACATAAATAAAAAAACTCAAACTTGAGCTTGTTCGGGCTCTTTTGGCTTAATTCCATTTGAGCTTTTACCAAGTCGATCTAAAGTTTGGGTTCGGCTTGTAAATAATATTTTAAGCTTAATCTGAGCTCCAGTTTGACTTGCTTATTATTTATCGAATTATTTTATTTGTATGCATTTAAAATTAATTTTTTAGGTTTAAGTTTAGTTTTGCTACTTAAGGTTTGATAAAAATAATCATGTTGTTCAAAAGATTATAAATATTAATTTAAGTGTCATAACTTATTTCAATTTCAGTTTAAAAGATTTTATCCAAACTTTCATTTATTGGTCGGGATTAATCCCAACTAAAATATTTACAGACCCTCATATCTTTGAACTTATTTTCCTCCAATGAATCCTTACTAATTGAATGTTAACTCTCGTTAGTTTTTTTTTGATGAAATGAGGTCAATTTTGAGCCATTTTTTAACTCCAGCATCGTCTAGTCTCAATTAGGTCTATTTTCTATTGTCCCACCTCTATCATCACCTAGAATAACAAGTTCTGTAGTTCAAATCAGAAGATGGAGATTGATGGGTTTTAGGTGCAGAAGTTTCAAATTGACGGACATGATGATAGATTTTAACTTTATGTTTAGTGTTTTGGTCACAAAAACAGTCCACGTAATAAAAAAACTAATGGGGTTAACTCTCAGTTAGTAAGAGATCGTTGGAGGAAAATAAACTTAAAGTTGAAATAATCTGTATATATTTACTGAGTTGCGATTAATCCTGCCCAATAAATGAAACTTGAGCTTATTAAAATCCAATAACCCAAAGTTTTATTAATTGTTTCATCTTAAATCTAATGAATCTTTTATACTGAAATTGAAACAATTTATAAAACTTTTGTAGATAAATTAATATTTCTAATCTTTTGGAGAAAAATTATTACTTTTGCTAGACCTTAAGGGAGTAAACCTGAAATTAACATTAATTTTTATATTCAATTATGACTACAGTTTTTATACATCACATAATATATATTGCTTAACTGTTTCAATGATGAATTAGATATAACAATAAGTATTACGTAAATATAAATCTAATAATGTCAAAATAAAAATTATATAGATAATAGGTTCGCTTAAGCTTGTGTGACTCGTGAGCCTAGCTAGTCAAACTCAATATATATAAAAAAAGCTCAGTCTTGAGTTTATTCGTGTTTGTTTTAAGCTTATAAGTTCGATTCGAGCTGTTATTAAATTGATCTTGGCATGAATTTATTTACACTACACCCTTATCTTTTTACATATTAGCCATCAGAGCTCGGTGTGGCGGGGTCGGGGTCTCCCGCGCGGTCTTTTAATATATGTAATGGACAAATTGTACATTAAATTTGTAGGTCTATATTTATCGTTCTTCCACCTGTATGTTTTGGCTTTGTTAGGCACTAGGTTGTGGTTCATCTAATCTGTGCATTTGGAGGGTCCATGGCCCGGTTTTTATTTTATTATATGTTAGTTTCTGATCCGTGTGAAATATCTTGAAAATTATAATGATAAACGTGGACCATAGCTATAACCACGAAAAATATGGAGTGACACCATTTATTTATTTATTACATAACTGACCTACCATAAGAATTAATGAAATAAAAGTTTGCTATATCAATGATAGAAACACAAAAGCTAGAAGTTCCTGGATGTTCTTTGCCTTAATTAGTCGAGAACAACGGTTTTGTTAATGCAATCATCAATGAGCATCCGTGGAGCGATGGAAGAAAACAGATGTTGAGGATGTTGTGTGGACCGTGAATGGGGAAAGTGATGGACCATGAATGAGGGAAAGTTCACTGTATAGATCCTCTGATAATGTGTCTTGGTAGTTTATATCATTTTTTAACCATTTACCCTTTCTAGCAGTATGTGCAAGAGTTACAGGGTTGGTCTTTTCTTGCAAGACTTGTGTCCCTTTCTTGTCACGTTAGCAAAACTTAATTCTTTTTGTGTGAAACATGACTTATCCATTTCCAGTACGAGATGGTACTCAGACCTATCTTGTTAATAGGCAAGATTGAACCTTTTCTTGTCATAATACAAGACTTGGACATATTTACCTTTCTTGTCAAATTAGAGAAGAATTAGACATACATTTCATTTTTACCTATATATGGCCCCTTTCAATTAGCAAAATTAAGCATATACATTCTAATTTTACCTATGATCCCTTTCTTACACTTGGCAAAACTTAATTACATGTAACACCCGAAATTTTGGTTAAGACAAAGAGAAACAATAAGAAGAAAAGAAAAGAAAGCATTTTGGAAGGAAAGGAAAAGAAAGAAAAGTAGAAGGGGGTTTTGTGTAAAAATACAAAGAAAAGAAATATCTGATATACATAGGGAAGGCTGCCCACTCTTTCCCTCACTACCCCAATTCAGCGAAAGTTTTAGAGAGAGAAAGAGCAGACTACGAGTTTTGAAGGAAGAACGAGAAGAAGAAGAAGACGAATTCGAGGTACTGGGTTTCACGGCGACTGATTTTGAAGAAGCCATACCCAGCAACACAATGTGAGTTCTAAGACCCCTTCTTTTACGTATTTTTGGATGATTTTGGGGCTGGAACACATCTTAAAACTGTTTTCATGTTGCGGGTGTTAACCCGTGTATGTTTGTGTATGTATACGTGTATACGACCTGTTCAGGAAGCGGGTGTGAACGTTTCAGAACAGACATATTTAGTCAACGCATGAATGTTCATAGGTACACTGTTACGGTATGCACTAGAATGGTATACATGATGTCTAGGTGAATCTAGATGCATAATATGATGATTCTGTGCTTTAGAGATGTTAAGATGATGAATGAGATATGAGAATGGTTGAGTTGCAGGTCGCCACACTCAACCGCATTGCTCAATGCGGACTGCCAAGGCAAAGATGGCCAAGGTGGTCATCCGCATTAGCCAATGCGAATGACCAAGCGAATGCGGTCAAGGCAGTGAGCCGCATTGACCAATGCGGAAGGTTAAGGAACTGCGGACCAGACATTACATCATCCGCATTGTCCTAAGAGAACGAAATGGCCAAGGCATCTCACCCGCATTGACTAATGCGGACGACCTATGAAATACGGTAAGGGAATTGCCAACCGCATTGACCAATGCGGACAAGTTCATGAAATGCGGTTAAGGTATTACTCATCCGCATTGACCAATGCGGACGGTCAGACCAATGCGGATGAGGCAGGATGAGAAATGCGGATGAAGTTTAGTAATCTGATTTATTTGGATAAACGAGTAACATAGGCATGATGATGATGATGATGATGCATGGGTATACCTACTGTATACCATATATATATACGTGTGATGCCTTATATGATGACGAATGAATGTTATGTGTATGTTCCTTATGGTTATGTATGTTTATCTTTCCGAAAATTTACGAATTATGAAAATGAACGAATGAAGTATTATGTAACGTAAAGTGAAAGATAATGAAAGAGGAACATGATGATGAATGCATATATTAACGAATGAATGAATAGAAAAATGATGACGAATGCATGCATTAATGAACGAACGAATTAAGTCTTGCAAACATTGAATAACGCGATTGGTCCTTCTCTGTGATTAACCATGGTCATGGTACCACTACCGCTTACCTGCTAGTACTGTGGCATACGTTTTGTTGTTCATATGTTGACTTCGGCCCAGTAGCTAATAATGATCGGGGTATAGCATATGGTATTGGTACAAAAACTTTTCAATGTGCAAGCAAAGATGAACGGGATCCTTGTCATCCGACCACAGTAATCATAGCCGAGTGTTATGAAGTGGGTAAAGCCTGACATGATCCATATGAGAATTTAAAGATGATGATGAATAACGAATGATGAAGATAATCAAGAATATTATCTCTGTGTATGTATGATGAATGATCACGAGAAAGAATAGTTTTAATGAAAACGAAGTATGTTTATTATAAAACTAGAACTCACTCAGCAACGCTGACTTTTATGTGTTTCCAGTTGGCAGGTAGTGTTGCTGGGGATGGCACGAGGCGGCTACTCATCTCTTTTGGGATGGCATTCTTCTTCTGATAATACTGCAACGTCATGCGTTGTGGGCCGTAATGCACGCAACACATTATGTTGCATGCAAGTGTCAAGTGTTCCTTGAGGATCCCGATAAACAGGATTATTTAAGGAACCTTCCTTAAAAATCTTGATAAACGGGATTACTTAAGGAATCTTCTTTATGATGAAAATTTTTAATATTTTTATACTAGAGGTCACAGTATATGACCCTATGATTGTTGAGGATTCACATAAACGAGATTACTTATGAAATCCTTGGTTTCATATGCTTCAGCAGCAATCATAGTAAAGATAGGCAATGTAAAGAAAGCTTGTATTTTGTAATCAGGTCAACGATGTAATGCATTGTAAAAGCTTTTATGATGAAATGAGAATGTATTTCTTATTAATTCCGCTGCGTTATTTTACTTAATATATGTTGCTTATCTAAGATGTTTATGAATGTTTACCAAAAGTATGTTTTATGTGCGATGAATGACCAACCGTGAGGTGCCCGGGATCGGGGCCTTACAAGTTGGTATCAGAGCAAACGTTTAAGTAAAACGGGTAAATTTTCAAAATAAACCTAAAACTTAAACTGAAAATGGGACAGGAAGGAAGAGAATGCCATCTGAGTAGTTGCGTGCCATCAGGTATTTTCTTAAAAGATTAACTGGTATTATGTGTGCATGTGATGTGATTTATGTGTACTGCTAGATTTAGATACTAATGTAGTCAGGACGGGTGATGCTCGGGGTGCGAAGAGTAAAGTAGGTGGCTAATCACAACTGGCCACTGTAATTAGGGACTTACTATACTTGACATAAACTGAGCTATTTCCTTGAATGACCGTGTTAGTATTTGAACCTTTCAGTGTGATAGAGAATGGCGGGTGGTAGATCTTCCAAAGCTTCCCGGGGTGGAGGCGGTGGCGGACGTGGTGCTGAACCACGAGCCACAAGAGGAAGGCCTAGGGTGGAGAAAGTGGTTCATGAAGAACCCGATACTCCTCATCAGAAGGGCGTAGATGAGAGCGCTAATTTGAGAGCCTCGGTAAAAGAGGCAGTGGTTGAGGAGGTACATCAGGTCATGCAGACGATCTTACCGTCTGTGGTGACCGAGGTGATAGAGGGTTGTGACGTAGAATTAGAAGGCCATAAATTTCCGGTTAAACCGTTTGCGATGACTTTGGGTGGTTTTGATTTGGTGCTTGGGATGGATTGGTTGGCGGACTTTGAAGCGAATATAGTGTGTCAAAAGAAGATGATTTGTTTGACAGCGCCTGATGGAAGTTCGGTAACTATTTATGGGGATCGGGTCATGACAATTCCGAAGGTGATCTCAATGGCGGTGGCGGGAAAATGTATGAGGCGTGGGTGCAGCGCCTACTATGTTATGTGAAAGATGTGGAAACGCCAACACCACGACTATCTGATGTTCCGGTTGTGCGTGATTTTTCAGACGTATTCCCGAAAGACTTATCGGGATTGCCACCTGATAGAGAGATCGAGTTCCAGATTGACCTGATACCGGGTGCTCAACCTGTCGCCAAGGCATCATATCGATTGGCCCCGACGGAAATGAAAGAGTTGATGGAGCAGTTGCAAGAGCTATTGGATAAGGGGTTTATTAGACCGAGTATCTCACCTTGGGGTGCTCCGGTCCTGTTTGTGAAGAAGAAGGACGGTAGTATGAGGATGTGCATCGACTACCGTGAGCTGAACAAGTTGACGGTGAAGAACAGATACCCCTTGCCAAGAATCGATGATTTATTTGATCAACTTCAAGGCGCCAGTTGGTTTTCACGAATAGATCTTCGATCGGGCTACCATAAACTGAAAGTGAAGGAGCAAGACATTCCTAAAACAGCCTTTCGTACGCGCTTTGGTCATTATGAGTTTCTCGTTATGTCTTTTGGTTTGACCAATGCGCCGGCTGCTTTTATGGATTTGATGAATCGAGTGTGTCGGCCGATGATGGATAAATCAGTGATTGTGTTTATCGATGATATACTGATTTACTCCAGGAGTGAAGACGAGCATGCCGGCCATATTCGGGAGGTGTTGGAGACCTTGAGGAAGGAGAAACTGTATGCTAAGTTCTCCAAGTGTGCTTTTTGGTTACGCGAGGTGCAATTTTTGGGTCACGTGGTAAATGCAAAGGGAATAATGGTGGACCCAGCAAAGGTCGAGGCCGTGATGCAATGGAAGTCACCAAAGACGCCATCCGAGATTCGCAGCTTCTTGGGATTGGCGGGCTACTATAGAAGACTTATTCAAGACTTTTCCAAGATAGCCTCGCCTTTGACAAAATTGACTCGCAAGGACGTAAAGTTCGTGTGGGGTCGAGAACAGGAGGATGCCTTTGAGGAGTTGAAGACGAGACTAACACAAGCTCCTGTCTTGACATTGCCCGAGGGAAATGAAGACTTAGTGGTCTATTCGGATGCATCTTATTCTGGGCTAGGTTGCGTATTGATGCAACGCGGGAGAGTGATAGCCTATGCGTCCCGACAACTGAAGACCCACGAAGTCAACTATCCCACGCACGATCTAGAACTAGCTGCGGTGGTTTTCGCGTTGAAGATTTGGCGGCACTATCTATACAGGACGAAGTCACCATCTTCACGGACCACAAGAGCTTGAAGTACTTCTTCGAGCAGAAAGATCTGAACATGAGGCAACGGTGATGGTTAGAGCTGATCAAAGACTATGATTGCGAGATCCACTACCATCCGGGCAAAGCCAACGTGGTGGCGGATGCCCTTAGCCGAAAGGAGAGGCCCGAGCCGATTCGGGTGAAGGCTTATCAGCTAATTATGACCTCTAATGTGATGACACAGGTTAAGGAGTTCCAAGACGAGGCTTTGAAAGAAGATCGTCTTAACTCCGAAAGGATGAGAGGTC
This sequence comes from Flaveria linearis, assembly GCA_024085815.1. NCBI lineage: Eukaryota > Viridiplantae > Streptophyta > Magnoliopsida > Asterales > Asteraceae > Flaveria > Flaveria linearis. Next base: position 93,473,171 of record CM044002.1, read on the forward strand.
TAGTTACAGAACTGGGTGAGAACACTCTGGGTGTTAAGACCCGATTCAGGCGGATGTGGATTCCTCGATATGGGGATCTACGTGGAAAGATCATAGATGAGGCCCATAAGACTCGATATTCCATTCACCCCGGCGCTACCAAGATGTACCAAGACATGAAAAAGGATTATTGGTGGCCGGGTATGAAGCGTGATGTGGTGGAATATGTGAGTAAGTGCCTGACTTGTTTACAAGTAAAGGCAGAACACCAGAAACCTTACGGGAAGATCCAACCGTTGGATATACCCGAGTGGAAGTGGGAGCACATCACCATGGATTTCATCACGAAGCTACCACGTACCCCGAAAGGGTATGATGCTATATGGGTGATAGTTGATCGTTTGACGAAAAGCGCCCACTTCCTACCGATCCGCGAGACGTATTCATCTGAAAGATTGGCGGATCTATTCATCAAAGAAATCATAGCTCGTCATGGTGTGCCGGTGTCCATCGTGTCCGATCGTGACACCCGTTTTACATCGAAATTTTGGAAGAGATTCCATGATGCGATGGGGACGAGACTACATATCAGCACAGCTTATCACCCTCAGACGGACGGTCAGTCTGAGAGGACGATCCAAACACTCGAAGACATGCTTCGGGCGTGCGTGATCGATTTTGGAGGAAGTTGGGATGATCATCTACCGTTAGCGGAATTCTCGTATAATAACAGTTATCATGCCAGCATCGGCATGCCACCTTACGAGATGCTGTACGGTAGGAAATGTAGGACGCCCGTATGTTGGGGAGACATTGGCAGAAGGAACTGGGAGGTGTCGAGGTAGTTGAAGCAATGACTGAGAAGTTAGAAAAGATCAAAGCCTTCATGAAGGCGGCGAAAGATAGGCAAAAGTCGTATGCGGATAAGAGGCGGAGACCGATAGAGTTCAAGGTGGGTGACCGAGTCATGTTGAAGGTCTCGCCCTGGAAAGGCATTATCCGATTCAGGAAACGAGGTAAGCTAAGCCCGAGATATATAGGCTTTCAGAATCATCGCACGAGTAGGAGAGGTAGCCTATCGGCTTGAACTGCCAGATGAGTTAAGTGGAATTCATCCCACGTTCCATGTATCTCATCTGAGAAAGTGCTTAGCTGATGAAGATATGATTGTTCCACTGGAGGATATTGAAGTAGACGAACGGCTCAATTACGTGGAGCAACCAGTGGCAATCATTGATCGTAAAGAAAAGAGGTTAAGGAATAAAGTGGTTCCTCTTGTGCTTGTACAGTGGAAGCACAGAAAGGGATCTGAGTCTACGTGGGAGACTGAAGAGGAAATGAGACAACATTACCCACATCTATTCGAGGAATGACAGGTTTCGGGGACGAAACCTTTATAAGGGGGGTGGACTTGTAACGCCCGAAATTTTGGTTAAGACAAAGAGAAACAATAAGAAGAAAAGAAAAGAAAGCATTTTGGAAGGAAAGGAAAAGAAAGAAAAGTAGAAGGGGGTTTTGTGTAAAAAGTACAAAGAAAAGAAAATATCTGATATACATAGGGAAGGCTGCCCACTCTTTCCCTCACAACCCCAATTCAGCGAAAGTTTTAGAGAGAGAAAGAGCAGACTACGAGTTTTGAAGGAAGAACGAGAAGAAGAAGAAGACGAATTCGAGGTACTGGGTTTCACGGCGACTGATTTTGAAGAAGCCATACCCAGCAACACAATGTGAGTTCTAAGACCCTTCTTTTACGTATTTTGGATGATTTTGGGGCTGGAACACATCTTAAAACTGTTTTCATGTTGCGGGTGTTAACCCATGTATGTTTGTGTATGTTTGTGTATGTATACGTGTATACGACCTGTTCAGGAAGCGGGTGTGAACGTTTCAGAACAGACATATTTAGTCCACGCATGAATGTTCATAGGTACACTGTTACGGTATGCACTAGAATGGTATACATGATGTCTAGGTGAATCTAGATGCATAATATGATGATTCTGTGCTTTAGAGATGTTAAGATGATGAATGAGATATGAGAATGGTTGAGTTGCAGGTCGCCACACTCAACCGCATTGCTCAATGCGGACTGCCAAGGCAAAGATGGCCAAGGTGGTCATCCGCATTAGCCAATGCGAATGACCAAGCGAATGCGGTCAAGGCAGTGAGCCGCATTGACCAATGCGGAAGGTTAAGGAACTGCGGACCAGACATTACATCATCCGCATTGTCCTAATGGAACGAAATGGCCAAGGCATCTCACCCGCATTGACTAATGCGGACGACCTATGAAATACGGTAAGGCAATTGCCAACCGCATTGACCAATGCGGACAAGTTCATGAAATGCGGTTAAGGTATTACTCATCCGCATTGACCAATGCGGATGGTCAGACCAATGCGGATGAGGCAGGATGAGAAATGCGGATGAAGTTAGTAATCTGATTTATTTGGATAAACGAGTAACATAGGCATGATGATGATGATGATGATGCATGGGTATACCTACTGTATACCATATATATATACGTGTGATGCCTTATATGATGACGAATGAATGTTATGTGTATGTTCCTTATGGTTATGTATGTTTATCTTTCCGAAACTTTACGAATTATGAAAATGAACGAATGAAGTATTATGTAACGTAAAGTGAAAGATAATGAAAGAGGAACATGATGATGAATGCATGTATTAACGAATGAATGAAAAGAAAAATGATGACGAATGCATGCATTAATGAACGAACGAATTAAGTCTTGCAAACATTGAATAACGCGATTGGTCCTTCTCTGTGATTACCATGGTCATGGTACCACTACCGCTTACCTGCTAGTACTGTGGCATACGTTTTGTTGTTCATATGTTGACTTCGGCCCAGTAGCTAATAATGATCGGGGTATAGCATATGGTATTGGTACAAAAACTTTTCAATGTGCAAGCAAAGATGAACGGGATCCTTGTCATCCGACCACAGTAATCATAGCCGAGTGTTATGAAGTGGGTAAAGCCTGACAGGATCCATATGAGAATTTAAAGATGATGATGAATAACGAATGATGAAGATAATCAAGAATATTATCTCTGTGTATGTATGATGAATGATCACGAGAAAGAATAGTTTTAATGAAAACGAAGTATGTTTATTATAAAACTAGAACTCACTCAGCAACGCTGACTTTTATGTGTTTCCAGTTGGCAGGTAGTGTTGCTGGGGATGGCACGAGGCGGCTACTCTCTTTTGGGATGGCATTCTTCTTCTGATAATACTGCAACGTCATGCGTTGTGGGCCCGTAATGCACGCAACACATTATGTTGCATGCAAGTGTCAAGTGTTCCTTGAGGATCCCGATAAACAGGATTATTTAAGGAACCTTCCTTAAAAATCTTGATAAACGGGATTACTTAAGGAATCTTCTTTATGATGAAAATTTTAATATTTTTATACTAGAGGTCACAGTATATGACCCTATGATTGTTGAGGATTCACATAAACGAGATTACTTATGAAATCCTCGGTTTCATATGCTTCAGCAGCAATCATAGTAAAGATAGGCAATGTAAAGAAAGCTTGTATTTTGTAATCAGGTCAACGATGTAATGCATTGTAAAAGCTTTTATGATGAAATGAGAATGTATTTCTTATTAATTCCGCTGCGTTATTTTACTTAATATATGTTGCTTATCTAAGATGTTTATGAATGTTTACCAAAAGTATGTTTTATGTGCGATGAATGACCAACCGTGAGGTGCCCGGGATCGGGGCCTTACATTTGCTAAGTTAACATTTTAACCCTAAAGTTTGGAATTTTGTACTTAAATTAATTTGGGTGGTTTTTATTGATTTGAGTAAGTCGTGCTACTAATATATAGTAATATTATTGTTATTTGGCCTCCTTTAATGGGTTTAAGTATATATTTTGAAGTTGGCGTTTTATGTCGGTTAAAATAGGAATTTCTCACTTACAATTGTTAAGTGGTCTGAATAGTGTTTATATTTTAATGATAATTTAGTTTGAGTATTATTTTAATATTTTACGTCTTAGTCTAGTTTCTCCGTATTTAGACATCGCAATTTCAGTGTTGGTTGTCGCTGCCGGTAGTGTGTCATTGGTGCTATTTGATATGGTTTATGCCCTGCCGTAATGCTGGAGCTTAATTCTAGTTTAAACTAGTTTTAATAGTCTAGTGCATGGATAATAATAGTTTGATGCATGGGTATACTTCTAGTGGCTAGAAAGTAACTTGAATTTCAAAATGTTCTATAACAACATCCCAATCATATTAAACTCCTGGGCTCGTGAATATACTCCGACCCAAGTGAGCTGACAAGGAAATGGAGATGATCATTTATTTTTAAATTAAGCTGGCAATCCACCCAGATTTTTCGGGGTACCAGACCTGCTGTTCAAAATTACTAATGTTGGACCAAAAGAACCAATGAGCCAAGATCAGGAAAACCTCTAAGTCCCACATGCCACTGCAACAACTGCTGAAGACTCCCATCAGCTGTTCTGACAAAGTCTGAAGATCAAAGTATGAAGATCAAAGAACTGAAGAACAACAGCTGAAGACTCTAAAGTACTGAAGACAAGTACTGAAGTCTGAAGTACTGATCATACAAGTACTGAAGACTTCAAGTACTGAAGATAAGTACTGAAGAATCAAAAGCTGAAGAACTGAAGAACTGAAAACATTCTACTGAAGCACAAAGTCTGAAGACAAAGACTGAAGACAACAGCTGATGACATCTACTAAAGTCATCAGCTGATACATCATCTGAAGCCCAAGTCTGAAGAACCAAGTGTTAAAGATTCAGAGTTTGCCACAACAGCTGAAGAAGTCTTCTTCAGTTGTTGTGATGGTTTTCCCTTTCAGTAGTTTTGTAATTTTATTTCAGTAGTTTGTACAACAGCTGAAGAGCTTGTTCTTCAGCTGTTATAGTATCAGTAGTTATAAACGACTGAAGAGTTTGTTCTTCAGTCGTTGTAGGATTTCAGTAGTTTACTTTTGTCAGTACTTGTAAAAGATAGGGACACTTTTGTAAGAAGATGTCAGCTGTTGACATCTTCAGTAGTTTTATGTTCCGTCAGTTGTAATTTTAATAATAGGTTGATGTCAGAGAAAGGACATCACCACCATCCTTTTGCCGCCTATAAAAGGATGGTGAACCATGCTGTTTTAATGGCCGAAACGTGTTGAGCAATAGAACAATTAATTTTTCACAGAACTCTTTTCTCTCTCTATGTTTGTGCTTTTAATTACAATATCTTTTATGTTCTTGCTATAATTGCTAATTAACGTGCTAAATCCGCTGCAAACCAATCTGATTGATCAAACGAGAGGCTGAGATCCTGTCAAATGGTATCAGAGCGGGTTAATCATTGATCGATTTCACTATTGATCATTTGAAACTGCTCTTTTGATCTCTCTGTTTGATCGAATTAGCAATTTGCAAGAATTAGCCATAGAGAGTGAGTTTCTGCTGTTTCTGGCCAAAATCTTGAGGTCCTCTGGTGGTTTTGAGTTACGTTTGTCTTGTTTAAACTTGTTTTTGACTAAAACCTGAGATGACGACACCAACTAATGATCCTCACAATACTGGTTCCTCAACTAAGCCTCCGATGCTTGTTAGGAATGAGTATAACATATGGCAAAGACGTATGCTTCACCACTTGGCTGTCAACAGTGCTGGTTGTTGGAAGTCAGTGGTGCATGGACCATACAAGCCTATGGTGAGCGTCCCTGAATCTAATGAACTGGTTGCGAAGAAACCTGAACAATATTCTGACGAAGATCTAAAGCTGTTCGAAATTGATGCTAGAGCCCATGGAATTTTAGCCATGGCTATTCCTAATGAGATTTATTCAGGGCTCTTGCATCATGAGTCTGCTCATGACCTATGGGTTGCTCTAAAGGAACAATTTGGAGGAACTAATTCGGTCTTAGCAAACAATAGGGAAATCCTCGCCCAACAATATGAGACATTCTCATATAGAAAAGGTGAGACTCTGACCCAACAGTTTGAGCGGTTCTCTTGTTTGATCTCTGATCTGAAGATGGTCAAACAGGAGTACTCCAACAGCCAGATGAACAACAGGTTCCTCAGGTCACTGCCTGAGAGATGGGACACTTATACCATTGTCCTACGCTCCAGTGCAGACCTAGAAACTCTATCTGTCACCCAACTTCATGGGAAACTGCTCACTTTTGAGAGAGAGATAGAGCAAAAGAGGAAGTTGTCCACTTCTGGTAAGCTCGCTGATGACTTTGTCCAAGGTAATGCTGCCTTGATAAGTCAGGAGTCAGAATATGCTTCATCAGAAAGTTCTTATGATGAGCATATTGATTTCTCTACCAACTCAGAACAAGCTTTTGTTGGTGTTAGTAGTTCAGGAGGTGGTGGTGACAACTTGTGTTTTCTGATGGAGGACTTGAAGGGCATTCCAGATGATGATCTGGAAGAGATGGATATTTTGAACCAAATGGCAATGATAAATATCCGCTCTCAAAAGTTCTACAAGAGAACTGGTAGGAAATTCCCTGGACTCTCTGGCAAAACCAAAGTTAGTTTTGACAAGAGCAAGTTGAGGTGTCACAAGTGCCAAAGGCTTGGACACTTTGCAAGAGAGTGTAGATCGTCTGGATCTAACTCCTCTGCACCCTTTGTGACTTTTCCCAGCAATAGCTCACAGCACAGAGGGCAACCTTCCTCCAGTTCTGGCCATCCATCACAAGCATAGGCACCACCTGCTTATTTTGTGCCACAGGGTCATATGCCATATCCTTACCCCTGTTACTACATGCCTCAGCCTAGTCAAGCTCAAGCACCCTCGGCTCAACCACCTCATGCTCTTCCTGAGCCTCAATCTTCCCAATCTCATCATCACACACAACCTCAACAACATAGCTTTTTCACCCCAAGTGTTGTTGACTGGAGTAGTCTACCAGAAGAGCTATCTGGTCAGGAACAACTACTCCAAGGTGCTGGTCAACATGGTGGTGACCAACCTTTTGGAAATCTTGCTCTGATGGCCCTTGATTCTGCTGAGGGGTCATCATCGAATGCCTCATCTCAGGTATCCACTGAGGCAAAAGCCAAGCTTTGTTCAGAATCATGCATAGCAGCATTTGCTTCTATTAGAGAAGCAAATGTAGCTTTAATAGATAAAAATCTTGAGCTTGAGCACACTATTTCCAAAAGAAAAGCTGATTTTGAGGCTGTACTCAAAGATAAAATGATGAGATTTACAAGCTTAAATGCCAAATCAAAGATGATAAAGCTAGGGAAGATGTACTTCTAGAGAAGTACAGAAACCTCAAGGAAACTCTTGCAACCACCCAAGTTGAGTGTGATCGATGGGTGCAATCATGCAAGGGTTTTGAAATGCTTCTTAGCAAGCAAACAGCTTCCAATGTGAAGTTTGGCATTGGTTATAATCACACTGCTCCTCCTACAGATTTCACTTCAAGAGCAAAAGTTGAATCTGATGGGGAGAGCAATAACCAATCCTTCTCATCATGTGACCTACTATCTTCTGAATCAGCATCATCAGAGATAGAAGTCAGCATTAACTCCTGTCAAAACCAATAGCTGATGCTACAACAGCTGATGGTTCAAATGCTGACTGTCACATGACCAAAAGGCTGATCAACTCAGGTGTTGTCACTAGAAGTACTGAAGGTACTGGAGAGCAAGTGATAACATCTGAAGTTCAAACCTCAAATATTGTTAGCACTAAAGAGAAGAAAACTAACAGTAGGAAAGGTTTGAAGACAGCTAAAGAGGATACCAGGAAAGCAGGCACTAGGAAGAAAACTGCTAGTACTGATGACAAACAGCTGAAGAACAAGTCTTCAGTAGTTACATCCTCTTCAGCTGATGATCAGCATAAGATGAAGAAGAAGCCATGTGAGATATGTGGCTTGTTCAATCATCTTACTGATGATTGCTGGTACAAAAGGGGTTCCAAACTCAAACAGAAGGAGAAAATCAATGAGGACACCAATAGAATGAAGAATGAGTTTGAAACCAAGTTTGTACTAGCAACGTCCAAGCCTGAAATCCCTAAGCCCAAAGCTAAATCTAAAAGGAAGGTAGGGGTTACTCAGGCAACAGCTGAGGTTGCTCAGAAAAAGATGGTACAACATAGGAATCCATCATCAGCAAACTCCAATGTGTCTGAAGGGCTGAAGGCTTTATCACAAAATCAGACACAGCTGGTGATGATGGTTCAGCAACTAGTGGGAAGAGTCAACCACTTAGATGCTCCTGTGTTGAAACCACAGAAAAGGAAGTCCAAGCCAAAGGGTTCCTCTTCTGCACCATCTTCTTCACCTCAGGCTGTTACACATAACACACCAGTTAGTGCTGCACCTGTAGTTGAAAACAGACCCAAAACCAAACAGGTTTGGGCCTCTAAGACTAACTAACACATGGTTGTGTTTGCAGGATTCTTCAACATGCCATAGAAGCATCTGGTATGTAGACAGTGGAGGATCCATGCACATGACAGGAAGCAGCTCCCTTCTTAATGACTACTCTCAAGGAAAGAAGGGATTTGTTTCCTTTGGCAATGATGCAAAGGGTTAAATCATCGGAAAAGGCTTTGTTTCCAATGGGGAAATAAGGTTTGATGATGTGAACCATGTGGAGAATCTCAAGTACAACCTCTTGAGTGTCAGTCAAATGTGTGACAAAGGCCATGTTACCCTTTTCACCAGCCAAAACTGTCGGATTCTGTCATCCAAAGTTCTGAGTTTGATTGACAAGGCATTGGATGAACACACTCTCCTGAAGGCCAACAGGACAGGAAGAGTGTATGCCTTAGATCTTTCCAAAAAGATAGATCTAAAAGGCCATCCTTGCCTATTCTCCAAGGCCTCTCCTCAAGAGTCTACACTATGGCATAGAAGGCTGGGTCATGTTAATTTCAAGAACATGAATCAGCTGATAAGCCATGGTTTAGTTAGAGGATTGCCTATGAAGGAGTTCAAGTGTGAAGATGACTGCACTGCTTGCTTGAAAGGAAAACAACACAAAGTTTCATTCCCTTCAATAGAAGAACCAAAGTCCTCTGCCTGCTTGCAGCTCCTGCACATGGATCTCTTTGGTCCTGTCAGAGTGATGAGCATGGCAAAGAAGAAATACTGCCTGATAATTGTGGATGATTGCTCCAGGTTTGTATGGACTTTCTTCTTGCACTCCAAGGATGAAGCAGCCAAGACTATAATGAACTTTGTGTTACTTGTAGAAAAGCAGTATTCCCTACAGGTCAAGTGTGTGAGGAGTGACAATGGAACAGAATTTAGAAACCACACACTTGATGACTTCTACCTGTCCAAGGGAATTAAAAGGCAGTTTAGTATTCCTAGAACTCCTGAGCAGAATGGAGTGGTGGAGAGAAAGAACAGGACTCTCATTGAAGCCGCAAGGTCAATGTTGGCTGACTCAGGGCTGCCACTGACCTTTTGGGCTGAAGCTGTCAACACAGCTTGCTATGTACAAAATAGAGCTTTAGTGAATAAGAGGTTGATGAAGACTCCCTATGAAGTTCTTCATCATTTGGCTCCTCTGATTTCATTCTTTAGAGCCTTTGGGTGTCCATGTTTTATTCTCAACACTAGCAACCCACTCCAGAAGTTTGCAAGTAAGGTGGATGCAGGGTATTTTGTTGGTTATTCATCAACTTACAAGGCATACAGAGTCTTCAACTGTAGAACAAAAGGGGTTGAAGAAACTCTACATGTGAAGTTCAATGAATCTCCAAAGGACAAGATTCCACAAAACCCTGTGGAGTTGTTTGATCTGGACATACTGCAATATGTTCCTTATCAACCTCCAGCTGTTGAGCCTGTCAACAAATCTCCACTTGGTGGTACTGATGATGATGTAGTCAGTACTCACCTCTTCAGGTTTAGTGACAACCTGCCTGAGTCCACTGAACCTGATGCTCCTGTAGCTCAACAGCTCCATCCACTACAAATGCTGATGAGATTTCTGCTTGCTCTACTTCGTTTGAGCTGCCATCCTCTACATGGTTTCAGGAATCTCCATCACCATCTGTTGCTGCTGATGGGTCCACAAACACTTGCACAGATATCATAGTCTATCAAGAGCTCAAGAATCACCCCACATCTCAAATCATTGGTGATATTCATGCTGGAGTTTCAACCAGGAATCAATTGTCCAACTTCTGCTTCTATGCTCTCTTCATCAGTCAGCAAGAGCCAAAGAACTATCATATTGCTTTAAGAGACAACGGATAGGTGGAAGCTATGCAGCTTGAGCTTCTTCAGTTTAAGAAACAGCAAGTGTGGGAGCTTGGTCCATTACCCAAAGGTAAGTGTGCTATAGGCACCAAGTGGATATTTAGGAACAAAACAGATGAGAAGGGCCAAATTGTCAAGAACAAGGCTAGACTGGTTGTTCAAGGGTTTGCACAGGAGGAAGGCATCGATTATGATGAGACCTTTGCACCTGTGGCCAGACTGGAAGCAATCAGACTGTTCTTAGCTTATGCTGCCTTTCACAGTCTTAAGGTTTATCAAATGGATGTCAAGAGTGCCTTCCTATATGGGAAAATAAAAGAAGAGGTTTATGTGTGTCAACCACCAGGCTTTGAGTACAATAAACTGTACAAGCTTGATAAGGCTCTTTATGGGCTGAAGCAAGCACCTAGAGCCTGGTATGAGACACTCTCAACTTTTCTTTTAGAAAATAAGTTCACTAGAGGCACCATTGATAAAACCTTATTCATCAAGACTGTGGGAGAACATAAGCTTCTTGTTCAAATTTATGTAGATGACATCACCTTTGCATCCTCTGATCCAAAGTTGTGTGATGAATTTACAAAGCTCATGAAGCTAAGATTTGAAATGAGTGCCATGGGGGAATTACAGTTCTTTCTAGGTTTGCAAATCAAACAACAGGATGATGGAATCTTCATCCATCAGTCCAAATATACCAAAGAGTTGTTGAATAAGTTTGATTTACAAACCTGTAAGCCCTGTTCTACTCCCATGAGCAGCATCACACAACTAGATGTAGATCAGAAAGGTAAAGCGGTTGATGAAACCCTTTACAGATGTATGATTGGGTCCTTGATGTACCTTACAGCTTCTAGACCAGACATCATGTTTGCAACATGTGCTTGTGCTAGATTTCAGGCTGCACCTAAAGAATCCCATTTGATTGCAGTCAAAAGGATCTTTAGATATCTGCACGGTACCCAATCACTAGGTCTTTGGTTTTCAACTGGGCATTCTTGCAAATTAGTTGCTTTCTCTGATAGTGACTATGCAGGATGCAAAGTCACCAGAAAATCCACTTCTGGTGGGTGCCAATTCCTAGGCAATTGTTTAGTTTCTTGGCAGAGTAAGAAACAAACATCAATTGCTACATCCATTGCTGAAGCTGAGTACATTGCTGCTACAAGTTATACCTCACAGATACTCTGGCTTCAGAATCAACTTCTGGATTATGGCATTACTGAGACTAAGACTCCATTACTAATGGATAGTGCTTCAGCTCTTTGTATTGTTAAAAATCTAGTCCAGCACTCTAGGACCAAACATATAGAGATCAGACATCATTTATTAGGGATTGCTATGAAAAAGGTCTGATTGATCCTAAGTTTGTGCCTAGTGCTGATGAGCTTGTAGACATCTTTACTAAGCCCTTAGATAGTGCTACATTCCAAAATTTGGTACTAAGGCATGGTATGCTGCAGCTAGAGTAATTTGACCAATGCTGTTGCTCTTAGTTCACAACTACCGATGAACAAAGGTCAAATATAAGTACTGATGAGTAATTCAGTCTTTAGCTCTTTCACAACTACTGAAGACTAAAATGACTCAAAGTACTGATGTACATTATTTATTGAAAACTGATGTAGTGAGGTGGATTACAACTACTGATGTATGATTTTCAAATAAATAAGTACTGAAGAACAAATTTTGCTCATAAGTACTGATGTGTAATCTTACACAAGTACTGAAGACAAAATTTGTTCACCAGCTCTGAAGAGTATTTCATCAGCACTTGTGAACATCTGATCACAAGAGCTGATGAGTAAGTGTAGAGGCTAGCATGAAACAACTAATTTGACGGAAACAGCTGATGAGTAATTTCTCATCAGCTGATGCCAACAGCTGCTGTTTCATACCCAAACAACTGAAGGACAAAACCTTGTCTTCAGTAGTTTCACAACTACTGATGGCTAACACCAAGTCCTCAGTTGTTTACAACAACTGAAGCAATACCATGTCTTCAGTAGTTCATAACTACTGATATCAGTAGTTCACAACTACTGAAGGCTAACACCAAGTCTTCAGTTGTTACAACGTCTGAAGAAGAATATTAGGTCTTCAATAGTTCATAACTACTGAAGACTGACAATAACTCTTCAGCCGTTTACAACATCTGAAGGACAAAACCAAGGTTTCAGTAGTTTTAACTACTGAAGACTAACACCAAGTCCTCAGATGTTACAACCACTGAAGGTTAAGACCACGTCATCAGTCGTTACAACAACTGATAACTAACACCAAAACCTTCAGTAGTTTTCTTTCAGCCTTTGCCCTACCCTATAAATACCTAACGTTCAGAGCATTTACTCCTCACTTGACCTAACCTTTCAAAACCTCTGAACTTCCCATACACCATTAATGGCGACCATGCAACTGAAACCTCGACACAACTGTGTCGCTCATCTCACCAAATCGCCATTATGGCCGAAATTTCACCATGCCGTCGATCTGATGCACGACTCACCTTTCCAAACGGCATTCCTTTTGAACCCTACCATCTACACCTACTCCCTGACGGAGTTTTGGACGAACATCACCGTCCAAACCGGAGAGCAGGATGGCGAGGTCTCTCTCCGGTCCTCCGTCAACAACCACCCAGTGGTTATCACTCCAGCCACTATTCGCCAAACCCTAAAGCTGGAGGATGCCACCTACCCAACTTCTTACCCCAAAGGCGCCCTGGATCTATCCTTCACATCCAACGACTACCAGGGTGACCTCTCCGCCACAACCTTGTTGAAGAAACACTTTCCTGATCCCCAACGCCTCATTTTTCATATGGTGAACGTGTGTCTGGCTCCCAAAACCTCTTCATGGGACCAGATGTCAACAAGGTGGCAACAGGTATTGTTCTCTATCCTTGAAAAACAACCTTTAAACTTAACAGATATTATATTTTTGGAAATCAAGGATATGGCCACAAAACCAGTTTCTAACCGATGGATCTTGTATCCTCGGTTCATTATGGCCATAATAGAGAACCAGCTTCAGGCTGAGGGACTTGTTGGCACTGGGTCCCTGCCATGGCTGTTCTAGCCGAGGTATACTCCAGGCACAACTCTGACCAATCCTTAAAACAGGCTTGCCGGCTGCGTAAACCCACGCAGCAGGAACCCACAGCCTCCACCTCCAAATCCAAAGTCCCCACCAAACCAAAAGCCAAAAAGAAGCCCAAAAAGGCTACTCAGGGAGATGAGTCCCCTGAGGATGCCCCTGCAACACAAATGCAGGATGTGGCTGCTGGTTCGATTCTCCCAGCACCTACCACGACTCCACCCACCATAACCGCACAGGCTTTCTCTCAACAGGAGCCTGATGCAACCACTTCTGGGGCAACCACACTTCTGGGGTCTATCTCACTTGAGAAGACTGCCATTGAAAAGCATAGTCCTCCCCCTGTGCACACTGCTTCGAGCCCATCTACTGATGAGACCGCCCCACAAAGCCCTACATTGGCAATAGCCAAAGTGCTGACCCATCTGAGCACTCCACCCTCTCCCCAGAAACCTATTACAACTGGGGAGACTCCAACCGAAGAGGGGGTGGATACAAGTGCCGGTGGGAGCCCACAGCACAGAGAATCACAAGTCCAATCTCCCAGTGTGGCTAGGGAGATAGGAAAATCTGGTGAGGCTGCCACTTCCTCTGCATCAACATCTGAGCAGGGTGAAGCTGGTAACATCAATAAGACCTCACCAGAGGAAACTGCCGATGATGGATCCAATCCGGAGGCTGGAAGTCCCCAGTACCATGAACAAGGGGGACATGCTATTCCTGAGCCACACTCAGAGCATGTACATCCTGACATTGTCAGGAGGTCAGGTGATTCAGTTCATACTGATGATGACCTGAGCTTCTTCTTCGATGTTGTAGCTCACAACACTATCTTAGAGGATGAGATAAGCAGACTCAAAGAGCTGCTTGCTTAGATGACTTAAGATAGAAGTCCATCTGCCACCACAACCCCACAGATGGCACCTTCACCCGAAGGTCTCACAAACACTGAGCCACTCCCACAAACTCGGCCACCAGCCCCTGCTTCTGGCACTAGCTCTCAGGGTCAGAACCCCCCTGAGTAGCTGGATGCTATCCTCCAGAAATCCCTGCCTCTCATCACACTCATACTAAAAATATAGTCATTCAAACCATTGATGAGAGGCTTCCCACTTTTATCCAACCCATGGTGGAGGTTGCCATTACTAAGGCACTTGCTGATAGTCAAACCCCAACCAATGCACCCAAAAAGGGGGAGACATCAGTGCAAGCCAAGAGGAAGAGGGGAGAGGAGGAGTTAGAGGCAGAGAAAGAGGTGGTGGTTGAGAGGGAGAGGGCTGAGGAGAGTAGTAGGGTGAGGGAGAAAGGGAAGAGGAAAGAGAGGGAGGTTGAGCATATAGAAGTGGCTGGAATCCAAAAGGATTTCAGTGTCACTTATAAGAAAAAGGGAGAGGAGGGAAAGAAGGTGGTTGACTCCGATCTAGCAGCCCTTGTCAAGGAGGCTGATGCTGAACAAAGCAGATCAATGGACTCTGCCATTGGTCAGCTGTTCAGGCAAGGCTTTGACAAGGACAAAGCATTGCTAGATCAGGAGCTCAGGAAGATGGAGACTAGGGAGATCGAACACCGATGGTCTACTTATAGCCAAGAGGACAAAAAGAGACTCGAGGCTATGAGTAGATTCATTTCGAAGTATCTGGGCAGGCCAGTCCTTGATGTCAAAGCATGGACCAGGGACAGAATCTTGGCTATAGCCGCCAAGATCTGTTCAGCTGGTGACTTCCCAAAAGGACTGGTCGCTGAGGCCCTCAAAGAAGCCGGTGCTGGGAACAGGACCCTGCTAGTAAAACAAACCAAACCTGCTCTTATTTCTAGGTTGCTAGCAGTGCCTGCCAACATTCCCACACCAACCACCAAACCACAACCCACAAAACCAACCCCTTCACCATCAAAACCCGCAGCCAATGATCCACCCTTGAAGAAGAAGAGAAGGGTGTTGAGGCTGCAAGAAGAAGAAGAAGAGGAGGATGAGGAGGATAGTCTGCCCATTTCTGCAGTTATACCTCTACCTAAAGCCAAATCACAAACCATCACTCCCACCTCACAGATGGATACTGTGAGGGTTAAGATAGAGGAAGAGGAGCAGCAGCAGCTTCATGATGCTGAAATGCTTAAGTCAATTGACCAAGCATATGCTGCCTCTACCTCTATCATGAACATGAAGAAGGAAGCTCTGAGACTCTTCACTCTAAACAAACCTTCCAATATGACAAAGAGAGAGTGAGGACTTGGCCTGATCCTAGGGTGGCTCACAGGATCACAAAGAAAGATATTCCTGTGAGGTACAAGAGCCAGATGAAGAGGATTGTAGATGAAGTAATAACTGTGGCTCTGTATTAACACCCTGGGAAATTGTGGATGAGTTCGAGAAGGCTTATAAATCTAAGCAACCTCCTGAAATGATGTTGGAGAATAGGATGGTGAGGAAAGGCTTAGTTTATAAGAATCTTGAGAACTTCCGCAAAGATGAGCTCAACTTGTTGCTAGAAAGCAAACATCCAGATGAATTTGCATATAAGCAAATCACAACAGTTGAGCTCAAGAATGGCAAACAGGTCAAGTTTGTCTCAGAGATGTACGGCCGTGAAGGATTGTTCGATGGTGGGGCTGAAGACATGACCAAAGAAGAACAAATAATTTTCGTCCGAGCCTACACCAGAGAATCCTACAGGCTAGTACATGGGAGGTAGGTTTCATGGATGGGATAACAGCTCTGTGTCCAATTCCCCAAAACAGAGCTCCCATCCATACTTAGCCAAACAAATACTAGAAACCTTCTCCCAGGCCAGTGCTTATCAAGGTCAACTTCTGATCTGATCCAGAAGGAAATAGACCAATCTTTATGCCAACAATAAGTGGGACAACAAATAATTAGAGGTTTTGGCTGCATTGGTTCAGGGGGAGTTTGTTGGACCAAAATAACCAATGAGCCAAGATCAGGAAAACCTCTAAGTCCCACATGCCACTGCAACAACTGCTGAAGACTCCCATCAGCTGTTCTGACAAAGTCTGAAGATCAAAGTATGAAGATCAAAGAACTGAAGAACAACAGCTGAAGACTCTAAAGTACTGAAGACAAGTACTGAAGCCTGAAGTACTGATCATACAAGTACTGAAGACTTCAAGTACTGAAGAATCAAAAGCTGAAGAACTGAAGAACTGAAAACCTTCTACTGAAGCACAAAGTCTGAAGACAAAGACTGAAGACAACAGCTGATGACATCTACTGAAGTCATCAGCTGATACATCATCTGAAGCCCAAGTCTGAAGAACCAAGTGTTAAAGATTCAGAGTTTGTCACAACAGCTGAAGAAGTCTTCTTCAGTTGTTGTGATGGTTTTTCCCTTTCAGTAGTTTTGTAATTTTGTTTCAGTAGTTTGTACAACAGCTGAAGAGCTTGTTCTTCAGCTGTTATAGTATCAGTAGTTATAAACGACTGAAGAGTTTGTTCTTCAGTCGTTGTAGGATTTCAGTAGTTTACTTTTGTCAGTACTTGTAAAAGATAGGAACACTTTTGTAAGAAGATGTCAGCTATTGACATCTTCAGTAGTTTTATGTTCCGTCAGTTGTAATTTTAATAATAGGTTGATGTCAGAGAAAGGACATCACCACCATCCTTTTGCCGCCTATAAAAGGATGGTGAACCATGCTGTTTTAATGGCCGAAACGTGTTGAGCAATAGAACAATTAATTTTTCGCAGAACTTTTCTCTCTCTATGTTTGTGCTTTTAATTGCAATATCTTTTATGTTCTTGCTATAATTGCTAATTAACGTGCTAAATCCCCTGCAAACCAATCTGATTGATCAAACGAGAGGCTGAGATCCTGTCAACTAAACACTATCAAAACCATCAAACCATTCGCAAAACATAGCATATAAACAAAATATTATCCAAATATAATACGTTAAAAGTCACACAAACAAATGTTTGAAAATATTCATAACAATCACTAAAAACCATCAAACCATCAAACCATCAAACTATCAAACCAACCTATGACGACCCACCTTCATCTTCTTCATCTTCTTCATCTTCTTGAGAATGACCACTTCTCCTCAACGCGCTCTGGACTTGGCTTTGGATTTGACTTTGCATTTGTGCCATCATATTAGCCATCATCTGTGACTGCCATTGTTCTTGCTCACTGGCCAGTCTCGCTGCTATCATCTCCTCAACCTCAGATTGTGAGAACATCCGCGATCTGTTCTATGAGGTGGAGGTGGGGGTTGTGAAGGCACGCTCGGTATTGGACCGATGCCACGTTCCCACTCGGGCCGCTCCCCCAACACCTGGCGCATGATCTGTTTCTCTAACATTTCTGGATGTTGTTGTTGAAGCGCGACCATTTGCTCCTTTATAGTTTACAAAAAAAATAAACAATGTTATATATATGGTGATGTTATATATTACTTTATTTTTATAAAATTGTAAGACGTGTACATTACTTACATAGTATGCAGCGGGTTCAGGTTGATAGAAATTACCGCTTGAATCTGTATAGAAGCGACGATATGCTAATATGGCACTCCCAGATTCATCAGAACCATCTTCCCGCTGTAAACACATTTTATAGTTATATAATAATATAAAAGTAACTTACAAACACATAAAACAAGTTATAAACACATTAGATTAAAACAACTTACAAACATATAACGACATTGGGCTAAAGATGTCCGGCCGCCATGTCCCTTGATCGTCTGCTTCCTTTGTTGGACTTGTTGGTTGCAGACCGAGTCTTGACTTCAGGAGAAGTGTAGTAATCCACATAGTCTTTCTATTCAGATTCTTGCATATCAGGTGGCACAACATCAGAAATATCAACCCTGTCCTCCCCACCTATTTTGCTAAAATGCTTTTGCTTGAACCGGTATTTGTGATCTTTATACCGGTTTGCAGCATATTTCTCAATGCCTGCCCTCAGGCCTTCGTGGGGAGTCATATCAAAATACATCTGCAAATTATGAAACAAATAGCTTAGTGTATATATATTTAATCACTGAATTTAATTATCAAAAACTTAACCTGTAAGTCAGGCCAGATAGTCACCTTCAAATCTGCAGGTATCTTTCTCCAGCTCTTGTAGTTTTGAGGAAATCTGTCAACGATTATGCCAACCAGTGAAGCAAAGGTCGCCTGATTGACACCCACAGGTTTGTAGGTGTCATGCGTACCTTGCTCAAATTCAATTGTGAGCAAATTTCCTTGTGGATTTCTCTTTCGCATACCATGAAGTGTGGTCTTTCCACGCTTGTCTTGTCCTGCAAATTGATATTAGTATAAAATTCTATGTAAATTATATATTTTCATTTTGAAAGATAATAGTATAAAAAATTCATCATACCTCGTCCGCTGCCGCTGCCGGAGTCATCACTGACCTCGCACTGTCGTGGCGGCTGCCACGATCGATCATCATCGGGAGGACCACCACCAGGTGGACCACGGCCATAGGTATCCTCACCGTGACCTCGGGCCACGTCTGCCATTTGTAAAAAAATATTATATAAGTATACAAATATACCGCAATTGAATCATTAGCTAAACACACAATTGAAAAAAACAATTCAATAAACATAATAGATCAAACATAATAAATGATTCGGTTAAAATTAAAAATTACAATCAATCGGATTCATCGGTGTGATAAGAATCTTCTCCACAATCATTATTAAATTCGTCTGATTCATCATCTGAATTATCAGAAACATCAACGTTTTATAAAATCGGCAAAAACCATTATTATGTATATGGCGCTCTATTGTTGGAAGAGGAAACCAATAACTGTTATTGCAATTATTACACGGACACCGAGCTTTATTTTGGCCATTCGTATAATTCTTACACCTTTCCATGAATGTTTTAAGACCAATCAGATATTCTTTAGAAAATTTATTTTCTAAAGTAGACAAAGTCTTATCAATCGTCATAACTGTGTCTACAAACAAATATTAATTATCTTAACACATCCATACATAAATACACATATACATTCATTTTAATCACAATTTAACATACATACACACATACACATATACATCCATACACAAATACACATATACATCCATTTTAATCACAATTCAACATACATATACACATACACATATACATCCATACATAAATACACATGTACATCCATACACATACACATATACAACCATTTTAATCACAATTTAACATCCATTTTAATCTCAATTTAACATACATACACACATACACATACATATATATCCATACATAAATACACATATACATACACATATACATCCATACAAACATATACATACATTCTAATATATACACATACACATTCATACACAAATTACACATATACATTCATACAAAAATATACATATACATCCATTTTAATCTCAATTGAACATATATACATATATATCCATACACAAATACACATATACATAATTCAGATATACACACATACACATATACATCCATACACAAATACACATATACATCCATTTTAATCACAATTCAACATACATATACACATACACATATACATCCATACATAAATACACATGTACATCCATACACATATACATATACATCCATTTTAATCACAATTTAACATCCATTTTAATCTCAATTTAACATACATACACACATACACATATATATCCATACATAAATACACATATACATACACATATACATCCATACAAACATATACATACATTCTAATATATACACATACACATTCATACACAAATTACACATATACATTCATACAAAAATATACATATAGATCCATTTTAATCTCAATTGAACATATATACACATATACATCCATACACAAATACACATATACATAATTCAGATATAAACACAAAGTGATAAAACTGCCCATAGTCACACAATTGCTAATAAAACCTAAATTCAAGTTACACTCTCTTAAACCAAAGAGCTTATTGTGTAAGCAGGCTTGTAATAACATACATCCATACACACATCTATATCCATACACATCTATACACGTACAAATACACATATATATCCATACACATACACATATACATCCAACATAACTCTAATTTCAGATTCTAACCATTTTTAACACAAGAATTTTTTTTAAAAAAATTAGTTATTACCTTTACAATGTAGTGGACTAGCGGTGGTGGTGACGACAAATGGCGGGTGTGGTGACGCGGCGGTGGAGCAGGTGGCGGCGGGGTGACGGCGCGCGGTGGTGGTGCGGTGGTGGTGGGGTGGCGGTTGGGTGTACGTGGAATCACGTTTACTGCATCCTCTCGCGCGGTGGCTGATGGCCGTGGTGGTGACGGTGCGCGGTGGTGGTGCGGTGCCGGTGGACGGTGCGCGGTGGTGGTGCGGTGCCGGTGTACGGTGCGCGGTGGCGATGCGGTGGCGGTTGGGTGGCGGTGGTGGGGGCGATACAAAGAAGATTTGGGCGTTTGGTGTGTGAAAATGGGGAACAGATCTGGAATCCCCGTTTTCATAAACCGAATACCTTTTTTGCGGCGATATATCGTCGCAAAATGTTTTTTTGCGGCGATACAATTTTTATTATATTTATTTTTTATATTTATTTTTAATTATTTTTTGCGACGAAAATCTTTTGCGACGAAATTATCGCCGCAAAAACTAAGGCGGGAAATTTTCCCACCGACTAAAAAATTCAGGAAAATTGTAAAAAAACTTGAATATATTTTTTGCGACGAAACTGAATTGACGCAAAAAATAATATATTTTTAATCACATAAAATAAATTAAAAAACCTTTTTTGCGGCGATAATATCGTCGCAAAAAATAAATTTGATTAGAAAAGTCAAAAAGCAAATTATTTTTGTCGTTTAGTTAGTTTTTTGCGACGAATCCTTTATCGCCGCAAAAAACTTAGTCGCAAAAAATCAATTTCCTTGTAGTGCAAACTCTAAACCAATTTAGTTTTTTTAGATTTTTTTAATAAAAAAATTATAGTTATTTAATCGGTTTTAATTCCAGCGAATTTACTGGGTTTTTTAAAATTGGTGACAATATAGATACAATTAGATGTTCCATAAATTATACAGATCAATTGTAACGATGTGAGAATACGTGACATCCTTAAATCTAGTTGTATTTTAAAAAGATTAATGCTAAATCAATGTGCTACAAATCAGCATGATAATCAGTTGGTATAAATGCATATACTTACAAAAAGACAAGATCAATTCTCATTATATTTTTCTAACATTGAGAATAGTTCATTGATTTTTGAAACTCTCATCGCGTTTTTATAATTACTTTTAACATATTTATTTGAAAATAATTTGTACCGGAAGATAACTAATTACATCAGAACTTCTTAATGTTTTATATTTGCCTTGTGGGTGATATATCTTTAATTTTTTACATTTATCGTTATTTCAAAACTTTTCATTTTTTTTATTACAACTGTTTTCATTTTAAATGTTTCAAGTTATCTAATCAGTTATTTGAAAGTCTATATTGGCATCATCTTTGATGCATCAACATTTACAACCTAATAATCCACTCCATAACATCCAACTACTATGGTTGACGAAGAATGTAATCCAAGGCTGTCCATTGCTTGAGCTACATTAATCAAATCCACTATTATCGACTATAAATTTTGGTTACCAAAACGTAAATGCCTACTGATCTGTTATGTGTTTGGTACAAAATGAGTTTTCCTTACGAAGTATGTTCTTGCATAAATTTTGATCCTTCTTACGTGATAATTTCACTTCTAATTATAGTTTTTTTACTTGATAATTCCACCTCTTACGTAATAATTCCATCACCACGAGATAATTATCATGCAAGTGTTTTGCTTGATAATTACATCATATTTTGTACCAAAAAACACTTTTGTACCAAAAAACACTTTTGTACCAAAAAACACTTTTTTTTACCAAAAAACACTTTGTATTCTAAACTTTTTCTCCATATATAAATTTATAAATGTGGAAGTTAGAGTCTGTATGTTCAAAAATTGCAATTATTATTGATGCTTTATGAACTGTTCAATATATCCCATGCTTTTTAGCACCTTGTAACAAGTCTAAGTTTATGCTTTTAAAGGTTTGCTGTGGCCTTTGTTCCCATGTCGAACAAGAAAAACGTGGGGGGGGGGGGGGGGGGGTGGGGGCTCTTATTTGATGTTCGAAATGAGTAATGTAGGGTCCAAGAACATGGTTGGTTATGCATGAGACTAGACATGCACCCACTCCCAATATATAATTTATGTAAAGATAAACATATGTTCCCAATAGAAACCACCAAATATTGGCTGTCTATGTCCACCACATATTGTCTCACCAAATCAATTTCTTTCTCTCCATAACTCCACATACCCTTATCACAATCCCATGTATAGCCCACCTATTAAAACCCTGTCCGTACGTAACGCTTATCATAATCTTTCCTTCAGCGTTATTAATTAGAAAATTTAGTTACCAAAATCAACATTTTGACACAAGAAGTTACTTTCCGCCCTTACAAAACAGACATGCAAAAAAACCTATAAGGAGTGGACGAATAAACAAGGTGGTTGTGTCGTCTAGGGTTTGTCTTTCATAGAAATATGGCAGAGTACACATATGCAAAAAGACCTATAAGGAGTGGACGAATAAGCAAGGTGGTTGTGTCGTCTAGGGTTTGTCTTTCATAGAAATATGGCAGAGTATACATATGCAAAAAGACCTATAAGGAGTGGACGAATAAGCAAGGTGGTTGTGTCGTCTAGGGTTTGTTTTTCATAGAAATATGACAGAGTACACTGGTCCACGTGGACAATTGCCTAGTTTTCTAGTAGTGCACATTTTGCAATATTTTGATTTCAGTTGCAAAAGGTCGCAAGTTTTGCGATCATTATTTTCAGTCACAAAATTTGATAGCAATTGCTTATTTTTTCAAGTAGTGCACATTACAACCAATCAAAGTTTAACACATTTTTAGCAAGTTGAAACTAGCTGACGTATCATCAATCTTAGCCGAATAATCATAAAAAAAAAAAAAAAAAACTAGCTGACGTATCATCAACCTTAGCCCGCAAACCATTCAAAGAAAAACTAGTTGACGTATCGTCAACCAAGTCGGCTAACAAATGTTTCCTGTGATTCTCAACATGAACAAATTATGGAATTTAGTTTAAAATCTAGGAATTTGAATGTAAAGTGAATAAATGATAATCCGCTCATCCATTAATCAACATGTTGGTCAATGCATTCATCATAGTAGAGCCGGTGACAATTGAATCAAGTTAATTTCTTTCTACTTTTTATTCCATTTTATGCTCTCATATACGAAGTGTCCAAATACTCCATACTCGTAGCATCAAAACCTGATTTTATCTCCTTGACCCAAGCCCGTTCTACATCCTCTTTTATAAGGATTAACATTTAATATCCAGATCGATCTCATGACAAGAACGTGGAATATAATCATCACGGTAAGAAGATAGAATAAGAAATGAAATTAACACAAGTGTAAATAAACTTTGATGTGTATTATCATCACAGTAAGAAGATAGAATAAGAAATTAAATGAGCACAAATGTAAATAAACTTTGTTGTGTATTGCTCTCTGATTTGATAGATTACAAATACATTTGAAATAAAGAAATGACAAAAGCTCTCTAAATTAAATCAACTAACAACTATTTATACTAAATTACAAAGAGCTCGCTAGAGATGAACTTCTTGCGCTACAACTTCAGGTTCTCGTACGACTTGATCTTTATCATCTTGATTTGATTTTTGAGGCTCTAGGTTCAATCCCTAGAATCTCCCCCTAGGCACGGTGAATCAATGCTTTAGAAGTCCACGTCTGCAACCTTGTAACTGCCCCTATAAGCGTAAATCTTGTTGTTCAGGGCCTTCGTAATCAACCAATCGAACTATGCCTAAAAAAGTGAACAGATTCATGAGTTGCAATCGGACAAGCCTGAAACCTCATCAATCATCCATTCCAAACTTGAGCAGATCCACAGGGTCGATGATACGGTAATCTTTATCTACACAGTGTATCAACCTGTGTCCCGTCTCCTTCTCACAACTCCACCACATGAGCTTAGCTAAGCTGTTTGTAGGAGTTGTACCTAGAGGCTCAGGCAATCAAATCAATATGAAGATAAAGATCAAGAAGTTCATGCGAGAACCTGAAGTTACCGCACGAAAACTGCTTCTCGCACAACAATTACTAGTCGTGCGAGAAACTAATGGTTTCGAGCGAGAACTAATGGTTTCGTGTGAGAACTAATGGTTTAGCGCGAGAACTTCTTTTTTGTATAAATATGTAAGGCCCCGTTCCCGGGACGCTTACAGTTGGTCAGCCATCGCACGTAAAGCATATACGTATACATAGATAGTTTCAATAAAACATACTTTACTTTCATTTTAAACCATTTCTTTACTTTAATGCTATCACACATTATACGTACACATAGATAGTTTCATTATTATCTTCATCATTCGTTATCTTTCGCTTTTATATAGATCCTGTCCAACTTTACCTTCTTCACGGCACGCAGTCATGATTACGAAGGTCGAGTGGCGAGGATCCCGTTTCGTACTTTATCATTATACTCTTCCGTTCATTATTTTCATTCGTTCATTCCTTAACTTTCATTCATTCGTTGTACGTCTTTAACTTTCTTAGTCTTTCATCTTTACTTCTTTTCTTTACATCACCCATAAACTTTACCTTTCTGTATCGTGGTACTGGACCTAGGCCTATCATAGACCTTCTATATCGGCGTACCGCACCCTCCTGGCCACAGTACCTAAGTTAAAGTTTTAGGTGTACCATTACTATATACAATACCTTTCTGTTTCGTGGTGCTGGACCTAGGCCTATCATAGACCTTCTATTATAGTGCATCGCACCTCCTGGCCACAACACCTAAGGTAGAGTTTTAGTATACCATTGCTATATACAATACCTTTCTGTTTCATGGTGCTGGACCTAGGCCTATCATAGACCTTCTATAACGGTGCATCGCACCTCCTGGCCACAGCACCTAAGGTAGAGTTTTAGTATACCATTGCTATATACAATATCCTTTTGTATCGTGGTATTGGACCTAGGCCTATCATAGACCTTCTATAACGGTGCATCGCACCTCCTGGCCACAGTACTTAGGATATGTAGCGATGGTTCTATATAATGGTTAAACCCAGTGTCAGGATTTTTCCCTCTTTGTAGCACACAGCCACGATTGTTGAGGTTACAAGAGAAGGATTTCATTTCGAGTTTGTTGCAACAACAACGTCGCTCACCTCCTTTATTTGCTTGCAAGTCTTAATTACTCTCATTCATTATTAATGCATGCATTCATTCATCATGTTCCTCTTTCATTATCTTTCACTTTACGTTACATAATACTTTCATCACATTTATTAATCATAACACGTAAAGCCTTGGAAAGATAAACACGTATCGAAACAAGGAACATCGACATTTACTAGTCATCAGCCATCACCATCATACATGGTAACTTCATACTTAACATAACATACATCATGCATAACATGCAACATTATCCTCATCGTGCCCAACATAACTTCTAAAGCCTCGACGACCATCTTACATGTACTTACGGGAACTACCACATCATTACTTACCCCTGCTCTTTTCCCCAAAAATCGGTAATTAAAATTTGCCTATCCTCGTACACAACAGCCCTATTTGGGCGATTGGGCACCCTTCATTCGCATGGCCTCTATGCGACTGTACATCATGCGACTAGACCACTACGAATGGACTTCCATGCGACTGAACCTCCAATCGTACGAATGGACCCTCAATTGTGCGATTGGACACTATGCAAATGGACTCCTATGTGACTGAGCTCTCAGTCGTACGAATGCACAGCTATGCGAATGAGCACCTATGCGACTGGGCTCTCAGTCGTTTGACCTGTCATGCTACTGGACCCCCAGTCGTGCGATTGAACCTCAGTCATGCGATTGAATCCCAATCGTCCCTCAGTCGGCCGATTGGCCCTCCAGTCGCGTAGCCCTAACTGGGCGCAGACCGCAGTTCATCCCGAACTGCAGTCACGATTTTCGACCTCCAAACCCTTCCAAACTCATTCTAATCCCAAATCAACCCTCCTAATCCTTTGGAAAGCATACTATGACACCATTCAAGCATACACAAGCCCGAAATCACACTCTAAACACACTATACACAATCACACCCAAATGGGTCAAACACACACATTTTCAAAAACAGGTTTCTATATGTTCCACCCCTAAAATCGGTTGAAAAAAAGTAAAATATGGGTCCTAGAACTCATACAAATGACCACAACAAGAAGAGCTTCAATTTGACTCGCTTCTCAATGTTTTTGCTCACTCGAACCAACCCGAACCAACTTTTCTTCCTCTTTTCTTCCTTTCTCTCTTCTCCTCTCTTGTTTGGCTGAATTTTGTGGGTGTGGGGAGAGGGTAAGGGCTGCCCTCTCCCTTAAATACCCCCACCCACCCGACTTTCTTTCGTTGGCGAGTTTGGTCCCTCGACTTTGGACTTTATTCCTTTTCTTCTTTCGTCGTCTTCAAAATGGATAAATAACCGGGTGTTACAAGTCCACCCCCCTTATATAGGTTTCATCCTCGAAACCTGTTATTCTTCGAACAAGAGTGGGTAATGCTTTCTCATTTCCTCTTCAGTCTCCCACGTTGACTCGGATCCCTTCCTGTGCCTCCACTGTACACGCACAAGAGGAACCACTTTATTTCTCAGCCTCTTCTCTTTTGGATCGATGATCGCCACTGGTTGCTCCATATAATTGGGTCGTTCGTCTACTTCGATATCCTCCAGTGGAACAATCATATCCTCATCTGCCAAACACTTTCTTAGATGAGATACGTGGAACGTTGGGTGAATTCCACACAACTCATCTGGTAACTCCAATCTATAGGCCACCTCTCCTACTCGAGCAATGATTCGGAAAGGGCCTATGTACCTCGGGCTCAACTTGCCCCGCTTTCTGAACCGAATGATACTCTTCCAAGGTGAGACCTTTAACATAACCCGGTCACCCACCTGAAACTCAATCGGCCTGCGTCGTTTATCAGCATACGACTTCTGTCTATCTTTGGCTGCCTTCATGAAGGCCTTGATCCTTTCAAGCTTTTAGTCGTAACCTCGATCATGTCGACGCTCCCTAACTCTTTATGACCAATATCACCCCAACAAACGGGTGTCCTGCATCTCATACCATATAGCATTTTATAAGATGGCATACCAATACTGGCATGATAGCTGTTATTGTATGATAATTCAGTTAACAGTAAGTGGTCATCCCAACTTCCCCTAAAATCAATCACACATGCCCAAAGCATGTCCTCTAATGTCTGAATGGTCCTTTCCGATTGACCATCAGTCTGGGGATGATAGGCCATGATAATGTGTAACCTCGTCCCCATCGCGTCATGGAATTTCTTTCAGAATTTGGATGTAAACCGGGTGTCACGATCAGACACAATAGACACCGGCACACCGTGACAAGTCACAATCTCCTTAATGAAAAGATCCACCAACCCCTCGAATGAATATGTCTCGCGCATGGGTAGGAAGTGAACACTCTTCGTCAAACTGTCAACAATCACCCATATAGCATCATACCCTTTTGGAGTACGCGACAGCTTTGTAATGAAATCCATGGTGATGTGCTCCCACTTCCATTCCGGTATATCCAAAGGTTGGATCTTCCATACGGTTTTTGATGCTCGGCCTTCACTTATAAGCAAGTAAGACACTTACTCACATACTCCACCACGTCACGCTTCATACCCGGCCACCAATAATATTTCTTCATGTCTTGGTACATCTTTGTGACACCGGGATGAATGGAGTACCGAGTCTTATGAGCTTCATCCATAATCTTCCCACGTAGATCCCCAAAACGAGGAATCCACATTCGTCCGAATCGGGTCCTAACACCGAGTGTGTTTTCACCCAATTCCGCGACCAGACCTCTCATTCTTTCAGAGTTAAGATGATCTTCCTTCAATGCCTCATCTTGAAACTCCTTGACCTGCTTCATCACATCAGAGGTCATGACCAACTGGTAAGCCTTCACCAGAATCGGCTCGGGTCTCTCCTTTCGACTAAGGGCGTCCGCCACCACATTGGCTTCGCCCGAATGATAATGGATCTCACAATCATAATCCTTTATAAGCTCCAACCATCCTCTCTGCCTCATGTTCAAGTCCTTCTGCTTGAGAAGTACTTCAAGCTCTTATGGTCAGTGAAAATGGTGCACTTCGTCCCGTAGAGATAGTGCCTCCAAATCTTTAACGCAAAGACCACTGCTGCTAGTTCCATGCCTCCAAATCTTTAATGTAAAGACCACTGCTGCTAGCTCCAAATCATGAATACGGTAGTTAACCTCATGAACCTTCAATTGTCGGGATGCGTAGGCTATAAATTTTACTCTCTGCATTAACACACGCCCCAACCCCGAGTAGGAAGCATCAGAATAAACCACCAGATCTTCACTTCCATCGGGTAGTGACAAAATAGGAGCTTGAGTCAGCCTCGCCTTTAACTCCTTTATCTCAGTCGGAGCCAA
This sequence comes from Flaveria linearis, assembly GCA_024085815.1. Lineage (NCBI taxonomy): Eukaryota > Viridiplantae > Streptophyta > Magnoliopsida > Asterales > Asteraceae > Flaveria > Flaveria linearis. Next base: position 93,502,076 of record CM044002.1, read on the forward strand.
CAGATACGATGCCTTGGCAATAGTTTGGGCACCTGGCATCAGTGGATCTGAAACTCAACCTCTCAGTCAGGTGGCACTCCTGGCAAGTCTCCGGGAAACACATCAGGAAAGTCACACACAACTGGTACATCAGACAGTTGTGGTGTTGGCGTATCCACATCCTTTACATAGGCCAACTAAGCACTACATCCACGCCTCATGCTCTTTCCGGCCACCACCATTGAGATACTTTCGGGATCATCGTGACCCGATCCCTATAAATAGTTACCGAACTCCCATCAGGCACTATCAACGAATCATCTTCTCACAACACGCTATATTTGCCTCGAAGTCCACCAACCCATCCATCCCAAGAACCAAATTGAAATCACCTAAGGCTATAACAAGTAGTCTAACCGGGAATCCATGACCTTCTAACTTCACCTCGCAGTCTCCTATCATCTCAGAAGTCCTGATAGACTTACCTATGACGGTTTCTACGTCGAAGGGCTTATCAATACTTCTACTCCTAATGGGCAACTTAGCACAAAAGGCCGCAGAAATAAAACTCTTTCTAGATCCGGAATCAAACAACACAGAAGCAAGAGTTTGATTACTAGATACATACCTGACATGATATCGGGGCCCGTCCTAGCCTACTCCTGCATTATCGTGAAGGCCCTGCACCCTCTGCCCTTGGTTTCTTGCAATCCCTGCTTATGTGACACTTTCCTCTGCAGTTATAGCACCGTACCACCCCACACTCTCTGGCCACGTGACCATGCCTCCCACATCAGAAATAGACATTGGTCCCCAATCTACATTCCCGGGGTGTTGGCGTCCACATATGGAGCAGAGGTTTGGTCTCCACATACATTCTCCAATGTGCTCTTTGGCACACTTATCACACTCTCTCATCCCCGCACCGGACGAAGCTGCACGCCAGCCCTCTGTCCTGGCAATCATTTTATTGAGGGTGGCCCTACCACGTCCAAATTTGGCTTTTCGTTCCAGTTCTTGTTGTCGCTACCGTTCGTGCTTCCTTCAATAGCAGTCGTCTCCTTCACCACGCTAATTACCTCAGTCATCATTGACGGCAGAATCATCTGCATGACCTGTTGGACTCCCTCAACAACAGCCTCTTTCAGGGTGGTCCTCAAACTAGCACTATCATCGCTGCCTTCCAGATGAGGGCCTCGGGCTCTTCGAGTGCCATTTCTGCCGCCCTAGCCATGCTTCTCGTGACACGCGGTTCAGCGCCACGTTCATCACAACCCCCATCTGACATAACCTTAGGAGATCTACCGCTAGCCATCCTCTAACACACACTAAAAGATTCAAACACCAACACGGTCATTCAAGGGAATAGCTCAGTTTATGTCATGTATAGTAAGTCCCTAATTACAGTGGCTAGTTGTGATTAGCCATTTACTTTACTCTTCGTACCCCGAGCATTACCTGTCCTGACTACATCAGTATCTAAATTTACCAGCAACACATAAACCACATAACATGCGCACGTAATGCCGGTTAACATTAAGAGAATACCTAATGTCACACCCTCAAATCCACGTGCGGAGTTTTACCACGAGGCGTGTGAACAAACCAGGATCATAGTCAATAGTTACTCAGAACGACTCTATATGCCAACTTGTAAAATGAAACAAACCAAAGTTCAAACTTTGAAACCATACGGAAGCGTATTGTAAATAAGTCAAACCCAAAATATAAAAATGTATAATATGGCAAACACATGCGCCAACGAATTGTTTAAAACCCAAAATGTAAAGACAAGTAGATATGTTTATAGTTTAAGTCTCAGAATGCATGCTCGACCCGTGCTGTGCTCCTATTGGCAAGTTAAGTTATCGACCTGAGAATAGCATACTAAAAAGTCAACACAATGGTTGCTATGTTCAAGAGTTTGCGTTTAAACATAACAGTTTAACAGTTATGATATATATAAGCATGTGTACTGTAACAGATAGCTAGTCTATTAACAATAGATATTAATACATAGTGATTTCGCAATTGAAGCTGACTGTGATATGTTTGCCTCCTGTCACGACTTACCAGGTCGTGACAAATGTTCATAGGACAAATTGCACCCGGTTGACCTCGAGTCACACAGGTGGGGCTCGTCAGACCCAGTAGTACAACCCAAGTTTCCGCTATTCAAAAGTGTGAGGACTTTATCATGGTAAACAACACTATATTAATATCATACACAACTTAAATATATAAAGCGTTTGTAGAGTTACCAGTATGCTATCTCCCCCAAAAGAGGTTAAGTAAACAGTGGGGCATGAACTCACCTGATACGCGTGTTGAGTACTTAAGAGTTTACTTGAAAGAAAAGTGGTCAGTCAACCCTTAGAGGTTACCTAGATCATGTAACTACATGAGTATGTGTAAACAAAGAATATGTGAAGCCCTAAGTGCACTACAACCAAAGACTTAATGTTTTAGAAGAATAGTGTGACATCCGTCACCAAAGGTCCGTCATTTAACGTGTTTTGCTTAACCTTTGTTAACAGTCATTCCTCATTTTGACGAACCATCTACGTGAATACCATATTTGTTTTACCTAGTTGCCCTTATATGCGAGATATTGTTGCTTGACTTGTCGTTATCTTAAGACGTCCTCCAAGATTTGCCCCGTTAACACTAAACGCGTCATTTTATACTAAAATAATTGTCACGAATAAAATCATTTTTAACTTCTAAATAACATTAATAACATTTTATCATCAATAAAACAAGACTAAATAAATAACGTTTTTCAACCGAAACAAAATTCGGGAACCCGGGGACGAAGTGCGGGGACTAAACTTGACATTTTGAGAAACTAGGCTGGGTATAAATACCCATTTCCCAGCCATTCTTTCTTCACTTCTTCATCTTCATCGTTCTTCTTCTTCCTCTCCCTTCCTACACCAAACTAGCACCAAAAATCGACCCGTTTGTTGCGTTATCGTCGTCAAATCTTGGTTATCATCGTGAGTACTCACTCCTAGCAGGTAGATAACCTCGTTTGACCCGTTTATTGCTCGATTTAGCTGCTGCGTTTTCTAGGGTTTCGGGTGCTCGGGTTCATCCGAGCACAAGAGGTCGTGTGGGCTTACATGTTATGTTCTTGAGTGTGCTTCTTGTCTAGACGTGTTAGGATTAGTGTTCTGGAGGTTCTTGGTGCGTGAAACCCATGCTCGGAGCAGCTGGACGCTGCTCGATGGTCTGTGCAGTCGCGACCTGCTGTGCAGGGCGACTGGGCCATCCGGCCGACTGAGCCGTGCGACTGGAATGTGTCGTGCGACTGGGTAGGGTGTATGAGTGTGTCACGCGACTGAGCCGTGCGATTGGGCAAATCGTACGACTAAGTCAGGCGTATGGGTGTGTGCGATTGAATGCATGTGCGAATGAGTCTGTGCGAACGAATGAGTCATGCGATTGAGTCAATGCGAATGAAATTGTGTGCGATTGTGTGTGAGTCGTACGACTGAAAGGCCAATCGTACGAATGAATGTTCAATCGCACGAATGAAGCTGATTCGTGCGATTGAAGGTCCAATCGTGTGTATGGAGATTGAGTCGTATGACTAAGTCTTGCATGGTACGACTGAATGCTTAGTCGCATGAATGAAGGTTCAATCGTACGAAAGTAGCTAATTCGTACGACTGAAAGTCCACTCGTGCGAATGGAGTGTCGGTCGTGCGTCCGGTCCTATTGTATGACTAATGATGTGTGTGTGTGTATGGATCCCCTCTTCGGAGATCTCACGACGGTAATGTAATATTAATGAAGTGTCATAGCTTGACCACAAAGATTAAAGTCAACGCTATTAACAGGCACATACTATTTAAAATAATCTAGACTAAGTTGTGTGTGACTGCTTGTGTGTACTACCCACGACCGAACCGAACGACCCGACTCAATTAAACAATATTATTAACAGTAGTCCATAAGATTAATTCTTAACATAACTGTCAATAGGTGATTGACTGTTCATACATACATACAAGTTTGGGAAGTTCATCAGACGTACTTACCACTTAACAAGTGAGTTTCGTGGCCCCTTTTCACGCTTATACATTTGTTTCAATCTTTTACAAACATGGGGGAAGAGTATGCTCACACGTTTTCAATGCTGTACAATATACATACAATTTTCATACTTGGAATCAACGTGATACTGTTTTGTGAGTACTTATCTGATGCATACATGATGTTACTGTGTGGACTGTCTTACAACCATTAATTCCGGTGTTGGAACCAACAGATAGGTATTAGTAGTACTACTGGGTTGACACCCCCACCCTTGACAGATGGTTACTTGCGAGTACCATCACACTGCCAGGAACGGGCCTTGGGTGAATATATTCTGACAATTGCTGTGTGTACGTCATTAGGCTTGGTTGTATAAAACTCATGGTATGTGATCTTGCTTGCTTATAACTGTATGCACGGTATTCCACTACAAACAATATACAACATCAACTACATGTTTACAATTTAAACCTGCGAAGCTCACCAACATTATTGTTGACATTTTTGAGCATATTTTTCAGGTGACAATGAGAACTGAAGATCTAGGAGTGCTGCCTTAGTGGAGACCCTAGGATGCATTTTTGAGACTGAACATACATGATGAACAATATTTTGTACATTGTTGCAGTCCATCAAACAACTACCATTCTTTTGTATACTTGTTCCCGAGTTATGGGAAATTACATTGCAAGTTAATCTTAATGCTTTTGTGATCATTTATGTTATGTTTATGGCTATGCTGTCGTGAACAATGATCATACACGACACAAGTCTCCGATTGTGTTCGGGTATCGTCGTGACATGCTTGTCATCATATTATTATTGTCACTCTATTCATACCATGTGTTATGACGATCCCATCTAGCTCGCATCCCCGTGTTTCCGCTATCAGCGGGGGTGTGACAGACTGGTATCAGAGCCATTGGTTATAGAGAATTAGGCAATTACACTTGACCTAGACTATAACCTAGGAACCGTCATGTAGTTTGCATGCTTAAGCTTGTGTGCATTTATATATCTCGTGTATGTGTTCCTTCCTACATGTTTGGTTGTCCTTCTATTCTGTGATCTTTTACCTTGTGCTTGAGCCCTTGTGCTCGACCCCTGTGGGATGCTTCCTATTGGATCTTCCGTCCCCTCTGTGCGCCGAGTTATCATAACCAAATTCGGGTATTGAGTCCCGAACAGATCATCACAGATCATACATTGCGCTTGACCTCAGATACTGAGACCGACCCGAGGAGGCCATGTCTGAGTCCTTTTAAGGACGCGAGATAGACAACCTCCGCTAGACTATACGTGATTACATGTTTGGCTCTCAGTTGACTTGATGGATTATTATGGATATGTTGTGATGGGAGGTCGGATGTCATGTAACGGGATTAGGCATCATTCTCGGTACATCGTGGGTGTGGTGGGAACGCTGCGGGGAACCCTATATATAAACACCACCGGTATACCGAGAATATGCTTAAAATGGCTGCATGGTGATCTTGACCGACTGGAACACGAAACATTGGAAATTGATAAGTAAAGTACTTATGCATCTTAAGGTGACTAAAGCTTATATGTTGCCTCTTGTATGAATAGAACATGCCGCCTCGAAGATCTACCCGCAGCAATAGTAGCGGAAGTGAAGCCCCGAGGGGCAGAGGCAGAGGCAGGGGTAGACCTCCAACAGCAAATGAAGGCCCTTCTGGCAATAACCAAGGGACTGGAAATGCTGAAATGGCAGCCTTAATTGCTCAACAATTGACTGCCTTGATTCCAACTATCGTAGCTCAGGTGAGCGACGCGCTGCAACAGCAAAACCACCCCCACGGGGACGGTGGTAATGAGAATGAGGATAATGGGAACCCGACTGGGAATGAAAGCAACCAAGAGACCGGAAATGTTGGTACCGCTGGTAATGAAATCGGGGTTGCTAACGTCAAACGGCTGTTCTTACAAGGAGTTTGTAGCCTGTAAGCCCCGAGATTTCGATGGTAAAGGTGTGGCGATAGCCCTGGTTAGATGGCTGGAGAAAATGGAGGCTGTGATCGACATCAGTGAATGCCTCGATAGCCAACGGATCAAGTATGTTACGTGCTCACTGCAAGGCCGAGCACTAACCTGGTGGAACACCCAGGTTCAGGCTAGGGGAAGGGAATCTGCGATGCAGATGACCTGGGATGAGTTTAAAGCCTTGATTACCGAGGAATACTGCCCTCACAACGAGATGCAAAAGCTTGAGCATGAGTTCTGGAATCATGCTATGGTGGGGGCGGGGCATGCAGCTTATACTTATCGATTCCACGAGTTGGCTAGACTAGTTCCACACTTAGTCACTCCGGAATCTAAAAGGATAGAAAGATACATTTGGGGACTCGCGCCTCAAATACGAGCAATGGTAACTGCAGCTGCTCCTCCTACGATTCAGAGCGCAATTTTAAAGGCTGGCGCTCTGACCGACGAGATGGTAAGAACAGGGGTATTGGGCAAGGGAGCAGAGAAGCGAAAGGATGTTGGGGAAACTAGCCGGTCGAGTGTAGTGAAATCCGATAAAAGGGCCAAGATCACCAGAAACTTCGTGGCTGTGACACCGGGTAAGAGAGAGTATGTTGGGCCACACCCCAAATGTGACAGATGCAGCTATCATCATTCCCCTGAGATGCAGTGCCGGGTGTGCGTAAACTGTAGGCGCCCGGGGCACCTAGAAAGAGATTGTAGAGTGGCACCGAATCTGGTTGCACCCGTCAACGCGGTTAACCCCACCGGGAATGCCAGAGTCTGTTACGAATGTGGAAATCCTGGTCATTATCGGAACATGTGCCTCAAACTGAATAGGGCACCGGGTCAACACGGGGATAATCAATAGCAAGTGATGGCCATAGCGGGCGCTCAAGGCCAAGGAAACCCAGGAAATGCTGCACGGGGACGCGCATTCGTCATGGGAGCTAATGATGCCCGTCAGGACCCAAACGTTGTTACGGGTACGTATCTGCTCAATCACCATTTCGCATCCATACTATTTGATACCGGGGCAGACAATAGCTTTATATCTTCTGAGTTCGTGCATATGCTTGGTTTAAGTGCTAGTAGGCTAGAAACTAGTTACTCCGTAGAAATGGCCAATGGTAGGGTTGAACAAGCAGACGAGATTATTAAGAATTGCACCCTAATGTTGGAAGACCAGATCTTTAGTATAGATTTAATACCATTCGAGTTAGGCAGCTTCGATGTGATAGTGGGTATGGATTGGTTGTCAAATCATGGAGCCGAGATTGTTTGTCGGGAGAAAGTAGTACGAATCCCCATGCCAAACGGGGAGGTACTCAAGATTCAAGGAGAACGACCGGAAAGAACACTAAAGCTCATTTCTTGCATGAAAGCCCGCCGAAGTCTACGGAAGCAGTGTTACACTTTTCTGGCTCACATCGTAGAAAAGAAAGAAGAAGAGACAAAATTGGCAGACATTCCAATTGTACGGGACTATCCGGAGGTGTTCCCTAATGATTTGTCTGGATTGCCTCCTCCACGACAGGTGGAATTCCATATAGAGCTGATTCCTGGAGCTACACCGGTAGCAAAGACACCTTATCGGTTAGCACCCTCAGAGAGGCAAGAGTTATCCCGCCAACTACAGGAACTACTGGAGAAGGGTTTCATTCGACCGAGTCATTCACCCTGGGGAGCACCGGTATTATTTGTCAAGAAGAAGGATGGGTGAATGTGTATCGACTACAGGGAATTGAACAAATTGACCGTGAAGAATCGGTATCCTCTTCCTAGAACCGACGACCTGTTTGATCAGTTGCAAGGAGCCTCGTATTTCTCTAAGATTGACCTTCGATCTGGTTATCATCAATTAAGAGTATTCGAGGACGATATTCCAAAAACAGCATTTAGAACTCGTACGGGCACTATGAGTTCTTGGTCATGCCGTTTGGGTTGACCAACGCACCAGCTGTCTTTATGGATTTGATGAATCGGGTGTGCAAACCTTATCTTGATAAGTTCGTGATCGTGTTCATAGATGACATACTCATCTATTCTCGTTCAAAAGAGGATCACGAAAAACACCTCCAGGCAATTCTAGAACTATTGAAGGAAGAGAAACTTTTTGCCAAGCTCTCGAAGTCTGAATTCTGGCTTCGAGAAGTAAAATTCTTGGGTCATGTAGTTAACAAAAATGGGATTCATGTGGACCCCGGTAAGATTGAAGCTGTGAAGAAGTGGGATACTCCCCAAACACCCTCAGAAATACGGCAATTCTTGGGATTGGCCCGATACTATCGTCGCTTCATTGCTAATTTCTCCAAGATTGCCCAACCGTTGACTTTGTTGACTCAGAAATACAAGAAGTTCGATTGGGGGAAAGCACAAGAACAGGCGTTCCAAACATTGAAGGAGAAGTTGTGCAACGCGCCGATATTGTCCCTCCCAGACGGAACTGATGATTTTGTGGTGTACTGTGATGCTTCACATCAAGGTTTGGGCTGTGTACTAATGCAGAAAGATAAGGTAATTGCTTACGCTTCGCGGCAACTCAAGGTGCATGAAAAGAACTACACAACTCACGATTTGGAGTTGGGAGCTGTAGTATTTGCACTCAAGATATGGAGGCATTATCTCTATGGAACCAAATGTATCATCTACACAGACCATAAGAGCCTTCAACACATCATGAATCAGAAAGAACTTAACATGCGACAGCGACGCTGGGTGGAGCTACTTAGCGACTACGATTGTGAAATCCGGTATCATCCGGGGAAAGCTAACGTGGTGGCTGATGCATTAAGCCGAAAAGAACGCGTGAAACCATTACGTGCTCGAGCGCTAGGTTTGACTATTCAAACCAATTTAAAGGCTCAGATTCAGATTGCACAAAACGAGGCTTTGAAAGAAGAGAACCTTGCGGGAGAAGAATTCCGAGGGTTGGATAAACAAATGACTCGCAAGGATGATGGCGTTCATACTTCATAGATCGTATATGGGTCCCCAGATGGGGAGGTGTACGTACATTAGTCATGGATGAAGCACACAAGACACGATACTCTGTTCATCCTGGTGCAGACAAGATGTACCACGATCTGAAGGAGTTGTACTGCTGGCCAGGCATGAAGAAAGATATTGCTATATATGTGAGCAAATGCTTGACTTGTTCAAAGGTCAAGGCTGAACACCAGAAACCATCAGGATTATTGCAACAACCTGAAATTCCCGAGTGGAGATGGGAGAATATCACTATGGATTTCATTACCAAACTCCCGAGAACACCAAGCGGACACGACACGATATGGGTCGTGGTGGATCGAATGACAAAATCCGCTCACTTCTTGCCTATCCGGGAAGACTATAAGATGGATAAGCTGGCAAGGTTGTACATCAAAGAGGTCGTGACACGGCACGGGGTGCCGGTGTCAATCATATCCGACCGAGACAGTCGATTCACTTCACCATTTTGGCAGACGTTACAGAAAGCGATGGGCACTCGATTAGACATGAGTATTGCCTATCACCCACAAACAGATGGCCAAAGTGAACGAACTATACAAACATTGGAAGACATGCTTAGAGCTTGCGTAATCGATTTTGGTGGTAGCTGGGACACTCATTTACCGTTGATTGAGTTCTCTTATAACAACAGCTACCATACAAGCATGGATGCGCTCCATTTGAAGCATTGTATGGACGGAAATGTAGATCGCCTGTATGTTGGGCCGAGGTTGGTGAAAGCCAGCTAACAGGTCCCGAAATCATTCAAGAAACCACCGATAAGATCTTCCAAATCAAAGACCGACTCAAAGCTGCTAGAGACCGCCAAAAGAGCTACGCCGACAATCGTCGGAAGCCTCTAGAATTCAATGTTGGGATCATGTCTTACTCAAAGTCTCTCCCTGGAAAGGGATCGTACGATTTGGTAAGAAAGGGAAGTTAGCCCCTCGATACGTAGGACCATTCGAGATTACGGAAAGAATCGGTCCGGTGGCTTACCGATTGAGGTTGCCACAAGAACTCAGCGGTGTGCATGATACTTTTCATGTGTCGAACCTCAAAAAGTGTTTGGCAGACGAGTCCTTACACGTACCAATTGAGGAAATCAAGATCGACGAAAAGCTTCATTTATTGAGGAACCTATTGAGGTCATGGACCGAAAAGTCAAAAGGCTAAGGCGCAGCAAGATACCTATCGTTCGTATAAGATGGAATTCCAAGCGAGGGCCAGAGTTTACATGGGAACATGAAGATCAGATGAGACTCAAATATCCACATCTATTCGAGGATGACACCCTTAGACCTAGCCCAGTTGAATTTCGGGACGAAATTCCCTCAACTGGGGGATACTGTGACATCCGTCACCAAGGTCCGTCATTTAACGTGTTTTGCTTAACCTTTGTTAACAGTCATTCCTCATTTTGACGAACCATCTACGTGAATACCATATTTGTTTACCTATTGCCCTTATATGCGAGATATTGTTGCTTGACTTGTCGTTATCTTAAGACGTCCTCCAAGATTTGCCCCGTAACACTAACGCTCATTTTATACTAAAATAATTGTCACGAATAAAATCATTTTAACTTCTAAATAACATTAATAACATTTTATCATCAATAAACAAACTAAACTAAATAACGTTTTTCAACCGAACAAAATTCGGGAACCCGGGACGAAGTGCGGGGACTAAACTTGACATTTGAGAAACTAGGCTGGGTATAAATACCCATTTCCCAGCCATTCTTTCTTCACTTCTTCATCTTCACGTTCTTCTTCTTCCTCTCCCTTCCACACCAAACTAGCACAAAAATCGACCCGTTGTTGCGTATCGTCGTCAAATCTGGTTATCATCGTGAGTACTCACTCCTAGCAGGTAGATAACCTCGTTTGACCCGTTTATTGCTCGATTTAGCTGCTACGTTTTCTAGGGTTTGGTGCTCGGGTTCATCCGAGCACAAGAGGTCGTGTGGGCTTGCATGTTGTGTTCTTCAGTGTGCTTCTTGTCTAGACGTGTTAGGATTAGTGTTCGGAGGTTCTTGGTGCGGAACCCATGCTCGAGCAGCTGGACGCTGCTCGATGGTCTGTGCAGTCGCGACCTGCTGTGCAGGGCGACTGGGCCATCCGCCGACTGAGCCGTGCGACTGGTAGGGCGTATGAGTGTGTCACGCGACTGAGCCATGCGATTGGGCAAACGTACGACTAAGTCAGGCGTATGGGTGTGTGCGATTGAATGCATGTGCGAATGAGTCTGTGCGAACGAATGAGTCATGCGAATGAAATTGTGTGCGATTGTGTGTGAGTCGTACGACAGAAATGCCAATCGTACGAATGAATGTTCAATCGCACAAATGAAGCTGATTCGTGCGATTGAAGGTCCAATCGTGTGTATGGAGATTGAGTCGTATGACTAAGTCTTGCATGGTACGACTGAATGCTTAGTCGCATGAATGAAGGTTCAATCGTACGAAAGTAGCTAATTCGTACGACTGAAAGTCCACTCGTGCGAATGGAGTGTCGGTCGTGCGTCCGGTCCTATTGTATGACTAATGATGTGTGTGTGTGTATGGATCCCCTCTTCGGAGATCTCATGACGATAATGTAATATTAATGAAGTGTCATAGCTTGACCACAAAGATAAAGTCAACGCTATTAACAGGCACATACTATTTAAAATAATCTAGACTAAGTTGTGTGTGACTGCTTGTGTGTACTACCCACGATCGAACCGAAACGACCCGACTCAATTAAACAATATTATTAACAGTAGTCCATAAGATTAATTCTTAACATAACTGTCAATAGGTGATTGACTGTTCATACATACATACAAGTTTGGGAAGTTCATCAGACGTACTTACCACTTAACAAGTGAGTTTCGTGGCCCCTTTTCACGCTTATACATTTGTTTCAATCTTTTACAAACATGGGGGAAGAGTATGCTCACACGTTTTCAATGCTGTACAATATACATACAATTTTCATACTTTGAATCAACGTGATACTGTTTTGTGAGTACTTATCTGATGCATACATGATGTTACTGTGTGGACTGTCTTACAACCATTAATTCCGGTGTTGGAACCAACAGATAGGTATTAGTAGTACTACTGGGTTGACACCCCCCCCTTGACAGATGGTTACTTGCGAGTACCATCACACTGCCAGGAACGGGCCTTGGGTGAATATATTCTGACAATTGCTGTGTGTACGTCATTAGGCTTGGTTGTATAAAACTCATGGTATGTGATCTTGCTTGCTTATAACTGTATGCACGGTATTCCACTACAAACAATATACAGCATCAACTACATGTTTACAATTTAAACCTGCGAAGCTCACCAACATTATTGTTGACATTTTTGAGCATATGTTTCAGGTGACAATGAGAACTGAAGATCTAGGAGTGCTGCCTTAGTGGAGACCCTAGGATGCATTTTTGAGACTGAACATACATGATGAACAATATTTTGTACATTGTTGCAGTCCATCAAACAACTACCATTCTTTTGTATACTTGTTCCCGAGTTGTGGGAAATTACATTGCAAGTTAATCTTAATGCTTTTGTGATCATTTATGTTATGTTTATGGCTATGCTGTCGTGAACAATGATCATACACGACACAAGTCTCCGATTGTGTTCGGGTATCGTCGTGACACGCTTGTCATCATATTATTATTGTCACTCTATTCATACCATGTGTTATGACGATCCCGTCTAGCTCGCATCCCCATGTTTCCGCTATCAGCGGGGTGTGACAGACAGACATGTTTGACCCAGTTGACCCGTTGACCCCGTTGGTGACATTATGTGTTGTAAACCATTTAAACAGACATGAGCATATATCATACAGGGTTAACATTCCAATACATTGCTTAGATCACCATACTATGTAAATATCATACAATCTATGCAAGTCCTTAACATCTAGCATGCTCAGTGTATCCATAACACAACTAGTGTATCTTATAAAAGGTCAGATCATGCATAAACTACTTATATGACCTATAACCATGAATTAGTATATGCGGGTCAAAACAGATAATTTATCAAATAATCATCCATACTAACCACAACACATTCACATGTCCTTACATACACATACATCAATATGATCAATTTCCAGTCCCAAACATGATGTCCTAGTTACTAATCAACATTCAATACCATACATGACCATCAAAGTACATAAATCACACATAACCAATAAACATTCCATGCAACCTAATTACAGGTTCTATCACGTTAGGTGTCCACAACAATCATTCTAGCATGATCCTAATGTCATGAACATCCAATTCCCAATATCAATGTTCATCCAAAATAAAATTTCCCTTTTAGGAAAGTATATCCCAAAATTTACTAAACACCCAATGTATACATACTTCATCAGAAATATGCCATTTCAAGTTCATACCATCATCTAAACATGATCAACAACTTCCAACTATCATAATTCAACAATCATCATAGATAAAAGTTTCTACTTTTGGCAAGATATGAACAACAACATCCATTCTAAGATTTCTAGCATTCATATAAACAATCTAGCTCCTAATCAACATCATAAACACATCCATAACATCACTACGTTAACAATTCAACATTACATGCAAACTAAAGTTACTATTATTAGTAACCTATGAACAAAACTCTCAATTCATCAATTTCTTGCAAGATTCATGTTTGTAGCATTCATACTATCTAATTACATCATGGAGTCATCAAACAATCATCAACTTCTCATGATCATCACAAATTTCGAATTTAGGCTCATCTAGACTCAAAGTTCGTGATCCATTCATTATAAATGTATCATTCATGCATAATCAACGTTAAACAACATACATACAACCAAAGTAGCATGTTACCATCATCAAACAACAACAACAATTGACAATTTTGACTCCATTCACGAATTAGGGTTCGGACCTAATGAGAAAACCCACAAAACATCAAAACTAACCTTCAATTCACGTGTATACTTGTTAATGGAGATCCAAATCGCGTTCTAGTGCTTGTAATTGATCAAAACCTTAACTAATTGATTGTTCTTGGCTGAAAATCACAGGGAGAGGGAGGGAGAGGGCTGATCGCGACCGTGGGGAGGGTTGTGGGGGCTAGGTTTGTTTTGGTTTAGTTTAATTTACAAGATTTACCCTTTAAACCCTTGTGTTTTGTATTTTTATAAAATTTAAGCTTTTAACCTCCTTGTAAAGTGTTTTTAACTTAATAATATGAACATATAAACTAATGGTAACACTTATATTTTTATTTTATAAAACACAAGATGTACGAATTAATACACGTTTCCACGTTACGCGATAAAATTCATTGTTATCGCGTAAACACATAAGCATAACACAATAATCATCTAATCCACTAGGTTATTATATTTAGCGTTACTAATATTATTAGGTCACCACGTCAAACAAAACTAGTGTGTGCTTACGATGCGTGTATGCAAAACTTAACGGAACTAACTGAGTTTGGTATCGGAAATTACTGGATGTCACATATCCCCATGTTGAAAGAATTTTCGTCCCGAAAATTTCGTACATGTGAGAGTGTTCCATCACTGGTCTACGCATTGGCACACAGAAATTGAAATCGAGTGAGTTTTGGATGAGTTGTCACATCATCCCCATGTTGAAAGAAATTCGTCCCGAAATTTAAATCAATACCTTTGTCTGCAGGCATCGTCTCAAATAGCTGAGGATTAAGCTTCATTTATCTTCACGTTCCCACGTGAATTCCGGTCCACGTCACGAGTTCCAACGAACTTTGACTATGGGTATCTTGCTCTGCTTAAGTGTTTTCACCTCACGATCCATCATCTCGACTGCTTCTTCGATAAAGCGTAATTGTTCATCCACTTGAACATCCTCTAGTGGTACAATTAATGTCTCGTCATATAGAAACTTCTTCAGATTGAAACGTGAAACACATTATGGACTCCACTCAGTGAATCAGGTAAGGCTAGCCGATAGGCCACTGGACCTATCCTTTCCAATTTCTCAAATGGTCCAACATACCTTGGATTCAGCTTTCCTCGCTTGCCAACCGAACTACGCCTTTCCACGGTGAGACTTTCAATAGGACCTTGTCACCAATTTGAAACTCTAGAGGTGTCCGTCTCTTGTCAGCTTAACTTTTCTGTCTATCTTGTGCTGCAGCATATGGTTCCGTATCTGCACAATCTTCTCAGTTTTTTCATGAATGAGCTCGGACCCGTTAGTTGACTATCACCAATTTCAGCCCAGCAAACCGGTGATTCTACACTTTCTCCCATACAAGGCTTCGAAAGGTGCAACCTGTATGCTAGTGTGATAACTGTTATTATAGGAAATTCCACCAATGGTAGGTGAACTTCCCATTGTTCCCGAAATCAATCACACAAGCACGAAGCATATCCTCCAAAGTCTGTATGGTACGCTCACTCTGGCCGTCAGTTTGTGGATGATAAGTAGTACTCATATCCAATCGTGTACCCAGAGATTTTGTAGTGATTGCCAGAAGTGTGACGTGAAACGAGCATCGCGGTCAGAAATAATCGAGATCGGTACACCGTGTCTCGAAACGATTTCCTTCAGATACAATCTGGTTAATTTCTCCATCTTATTAGTTTCCTTAATTGCAAGGAAGTGAGCGGACTTCGTCAACCGATCCTAATAACCCAGATTGTGTCACAACCAGTGTTAGTCCGGGGTAATTTAGTGATAAAATCCATAGAAATTTGTTCCTATTCAACATTGGTATCTCAGGTTGTTGTAACAGTCCAGATGGTTTTTGGTATTCCACCTTGACTTTTGAGCAGGTCAAACACTTGCTCACATACGTGGCTACATCCACCTTCATATTAGGCCACCAATAGTGCGCCTTTAGTCGTGATACATCTTGTCAGATCCAGGATGTATGGAGTATTTAGACTGTGTGTGCCTCACTCATCACTAATCCCTCAGATTTCCATAGACGGCACCCAAAGTCTATCCATGAAGTACCGAATTCCATCCTCTTTTACTACCAATTGCTTATCCATTCCCCGTAATGACTCAGAACCAATATTTTCCTCTTTCAAGGCTTCTATCTGTGCTTCCTTAACTTGTTCGGGAAGATGGGTACTAATTGTAAGTTGTAAGGCTCGCACCCACCTGGGTTTAGTTGTTTCTTTCCTGCTTAAGGCATCGGCAACCACGTTCGCCTTTCCAGGATGGTACTTGATAGCGCAATCATAATCATTCAGAAGTTCCACCCAACGTCGTTGTCTCATATTCAACTCCTTTTGCTCAAAGATGTGCTGAAGACTCTTGTGATCGGTGTAGATAGTGCATTTGGTACCGTACAAGTAATGTCTCCAAATCTTTAAGGCAAAAACCACTGCACCCATTCCAAGTCATGGGTGGTAGTTTTTCTCGTGAACCTTCAGTTGTCTCGAGGCGTAAGCTATCACTTTTTCACGTTGCATCCGGACACAACCCAATCCTTGAATGGATGCGTCACAATACACCACGAAATCATCTGTTCCCTCTTGCAGTGCCAATATCGGTGCACAACAGAGTTTCTGTTTTAGTAGCTAAAAGCCGCCTCTTGACTTTCACCCCATTTGTATGTCGTTCCTTTGTGGGTCAAGGCTGTGAGAGGTTGTGCGATTTTGGAGAATCCCTCTATGAATCATCGGTAATACCTTGCTAATCCCAGAAATTGCCTTATCTCACTCGGCGTTTTGGGTATAGCCCAATTCTTTATCGCCACAATCTTGGCAGGATCAACATGTATACCCTTCTCATTAACAATGTAACTTAGAAATTGCACTTCACGTATCTAAAAGTCACACTTAGAGAATTTAACATACAGTTGCTCATTCTTCAATAGTTCCAAGATTAACCGTAGATGCTCTTCATGGTCCTCCTTGGTCCTAGAGTATATCAGTATGTCATCGATAAACACAATAACAAACTGATCGAGATAGGGTTTGCACACGCGATTCATGAGGTCTATGAACACCACAAGTGCATTAGTCAACCCAAAAGGCATGACTAAGAACTCGTAATGACCATAATGAGTACGGAATGTAGTTTTGGAGATGTCTTCCTCACGGACTCTGAGTTGATGATAACCAGACCTCAAGTCGATCTTCGAGTAATAGCTTGATCCCTGAAGCTGATCAAACAAGTCGTCGATACGAGGTAGAGGGTATCGGTTCTTGACTGTGACTTTGTTTAATTCCCTATAATCGATGCACTTTCGAAACGTGCCATCTTTCTTCTTAACAAAGAGGACAGGGGCTCCCTAAGGTGATGTGCTAGGTCGAATAAAGCCCTTATCTAAAAGCTCTTGAAGTTGGGATGACAACTCCTGTAGTTCGTTCGGTGCTAATCGATAAGGTGCTCTAGCAATCGGGGCTGCACCGGGAGTCAATTCAATTTGGAATTCCACTTGATGATGAGGTGTGAGGTGGTAGTCCTGGAAGATCCTCTGGAAACACCTCTGGAAAGCTCGTACCACAGGATGTCCTCTATTTTTCTTTCCTCTGATTGCTTATCGGTGACTAGTGCCAAAATAGCCAAACGACCTTTTCGCAATAACTTTTATGCTTTTATGTAAGAGATAATGCCCATCACTGTACCACTCCTATCGCCTCTGACTGTAAGGATTTCATCACCAACAGGAATTCGTATGATCTTCTCGTGACATATGACTTCCGCTTGCTTATTTGAGAGCCAATCCATGCCTACCACAACGTCGAAACTTTCTAGTGTAACAGGCATAAGATCTATAGCAAAAGTATGACCAGCGAGCTCTATCTTACAATCTCTAAGGATATGTGTCACATGGATCTATTTACCGTCAGCCAATTCTACGGTGTATTTGGATTCTAAGGCAGAAGGGATATCACTTAGAAGACTACAGAACTTTAAGGATATAAAACTCCTATCGGCTCCAGTATCAAACAGTACTGTAGCAAAACATCCATTGACGGAAAACCTACCAGTAACAGTTGTAGGGTCATTTAGAGCCTCACCTGAGCCAATGACGAAGGCTCTCCCTTTGGCTCCATTATTGTTACCACCATTTCCATTGCTGTTTCCATTATTGTTGTTGTTGTTGCCTTGGTTGTTGTTGTTTTGGCCATTGCCATTACTGTTTTTCCTCAGCTGCGGGCAGTTTCGCCTATAGTGCCCTTCTTTCCCACATTCAAAGCAACCCTTGGGAGTGTCCTAAGGTTGCTGTGGCTTCTTAACCAACTCACCACGGCAATCCTTGGCTAAGTGTCCCATTTTACCACACCGCTGACACTTGAAATTGTCACATCTTCCCACATGATGATAGTTGCACCGCATGCACCTCGGTTGTTTACCACTGTAACCGCTCGGTCCTTGGTTGTTTGAAGTCGACTAGTTAATGTTGTGGTTGTTATCGAACCTCCTTTGCTGCTGCTGCGGTTGCTGTTGCTGAGGTTGATGTTGACCACCGGACGATGATGATTTATTGTTGTTGTTGGAGACATCCCACTTCCTCTTGTTGTCGGGCACACTCGTCACAGCGCCCCGTTTTGGTAACCGTCTTTGCTCCACCACTTCATTGGTCAGTTTGTGGGCTAGGCAAATAGCTTGCTGAATAGTAGCCGGGTTGGAGGAAGTCACCATACTTTGAATCTCGGGCACCAATCCCCGAATGTAGTGTTCCACCCGCTTGTGCATCTCGTTTACCATTCCTGGGCAAAGTGTGGCCAATTCATAGGTTCTAGTGGTATAAGCCTCGATATTTGAACCTTGCATTTTCAGTTACCAGAATTCCATTTCTATCTTTTGTACTTCACTTCGAGAACAGTACTCCTCGATCATCATCTCTTTAAGAACACGGACTCTGTCTTCTCAAACCACCTTACCAACCCTACAGCTCCTTCGGTTCCACTGTAGGTGTGTGGCTTGCAGTCCATAATGGACTTGTAAGTACACGCTGGTGGTCCTGGTTTAACACGATAAACATTGATTAGATATCTTATTCGGTTAACAATGGCATTTGATGTAACTTTCCATCATTGTTGACCTGCTGGCTGTCCTACTTAGGCAGCAGCTACCGCTGCTTGAACTTATTCGTTGATTAAGGCAGCCAATTCCGCAGGGGTCATATTAATAGTACCGGCGCCTTGATCACCGGCCCCACGTCCACGTCCACACCCTCGGGTGTCCATTATTCACTTTACATTTACAAATACAAAAATGAGTAACATCAAACATATTTATCTCATTGAAGTACAGTAAACATGAAGAAATAATGAATTCGTCACCACCACAACATTTATAACAAAAATAATAACCAAAGGTAAATAAATTGCAAATGAGTCACAAAATATTTATCAATGTCAAAATTTGAGTTTGTCGTTCGGGTGGGGAAACAACCCTTCCCATATAGGTTTCAAAATAAACGCTATGCAGTCAAAGTTATAAGAAAAAAGAGAATCAATCGAACAAAGCTGATCCATCATTGTTTTCACCGTCCGGAGCTTCTTCTGGTTCTTCCTCAGGGTCTTCATCGGAGTCTTCGACAGGTGCAGGGTTATCCTCGATTTGTAGTGCTGCAAGCTCTGTTTCTTATCTGGTTAGTCTTCTCTCAACGCCCACATTGTGGAGATCTTGTTCGCCCATACGCTCAGTAAGATCCATCACTCTACCAGCCATTTTGAAATTTCCTAGGATGGACATCGACAACCGCTCCTAATTATAGCCATCTTTAGCCATAGTTGGCGTATATCATTCTTAAGTGTGGAGTTCTCATCAGTGAGCACTCCAACTCGTCGACGCTCAGTCTCAAGTGTCGCGGTAAATGCCGCCACGGCTTGCTCAAGGGGTACATCTAGAGATGGGAGGGTGGGTGTCGCAGAGGTAGTTGCTGACCTAGTCCTAGATCCAGTAGTGGCCGGCTTCGGAACACGCTCCCTACAAATCATGCGATCTATACAAGTCGGGTAATAACTCCAATCTCGTGGAGGGTCGCGTTCAGGTGGCGCAAACGGTTGATCCCAGCCTATCTCACCACGGGGGTAAGGATGTCGCGACCAGTCATACACTCGGTGAGGTACAGGTGGAGGGGATCCAGAATGAGCACGTCTTTTCCTAAAACCCATGACGATGATGCCATGCTGCAGAGTATGTGATGTGTATGCCAATAAGTATATAGTAGAGAAATCAGGAACAAGTAACTAACTGTGTGTGGTTATAGTCTAGTGTATATGCAACCTAGTTCTCTACAACCAATGACTCTGATACCAATCTGTCACACCCTCAAAATCCACGTGCGGAGTTTTACCGCGAGGCGTATGAACAAACCAGGATCACAGTCAATAGTTACTCGGAACGACTCTATATGCTAACTTTTAAAATGAAACATACCAAAGTTCAAACTTTGAAACCATGCGGAAGCGTATTGTAAATAGGTCAAATCCAAAATATAAAAATGTATAATATGGCAAAAACATGCGCCAACCAATTGTTTAAAACCCAAAATGTAAAGACAAGTAGATATGTTTATAGTTTAAGTCTCGTAATGCATGCTCGACCCGTGCTGTGCTCTTATTGGCAAGTTGAGTTATCGACCGGAGAATAGCATACTAAAAAGTCAACACAATGGTTGGTGAGTTCAAGAGTTTGCGTTTAAACATAACAGTTTAACTGTTGTGATATATATAAGCATGTGTACTGTAACAGATAGCTAGTCTATTAACAATAGATATTAATACATTGTGATTTCGCAATTGAAGCTGACTGTGATATGTTTGCCTCCTGTCACGACTTACCAGGTCATGAAAAATATTCATAGGACAAATTGCACCCGATTGACCTCGAGTCACACAGGTGGGGCTCGTCAGACCCAGTAGTACTACCCAAGTTTCCCCGCTATTTAGTATTAACAATTCGAAAGTGTGAGGACTTTATCATGGTAAACAACACTATATTAATATCATACACAACTTAAATATATAAAGCGTTTGTAGAGTTACCAGTATGCTATCTCCCCAAAAAGAGGTTAAGTAAACAGTGGGGCATGAACTCACCTGATACGCGTATTGAGTACTTAGAGTTTACTTGAAAGAAAAGTGGACAGTCAACCCTTAGAGGTTACCTAGATCATGTAAGTAAATGAGTATGTGTAAACAGAGAATATGTGAAGCCCTAAGTGCACTACAACAAAGACTTAAGGTTTTAGAAGAATAGACATGTTTGACCCAGTTGACCCGTTTGACCCGTTGGTGACATTATGTGTTGTAAACCATTTAAACAAACATGAGCATATATCATACATGGTTAACATTCCAATACATTGCTTAGATCACCATACTATGTAAATATCATACAATCTATGCAAGTCCTTAACATCTAGCATGCTCAGTGTATCCATAACACAACTAGTGTATCATATAAAAGGTCAGATCATGCATAACCTACTTATATGACCTATAACCATGAATTAGTATATGCGGGTCAAAACAGATAATTTATCAAATAATCATCCATACTAACCACAACACATTCAACATGTCCATTACATACACATACATCAATATGATCGATTTCCAGTCCCAAACATGATGTCCTAGTTACTAATCAACATCAATACCATACATGACCATCAAAGTACATAAATCACACAGAACCAAATAAACATTCCATGCAACCTAATTAACAGGTTCTATCACGTTAGGCGTCCACAACAATCATTCTAGCATGATCCTAATGTCATGAACATGTCCAATTCCCAATATCCAATGTTCATCCAAAATAAAGTTTCCCTTTTGGGAAAGTATATCCCAAAATTTACTAAACACCTAATGTATACATACTTCATCAAAAATATACCATTTCAAGTTCATACCAACATCTAAACATGATCAACAACTTCTAACTATCATAATTCAACAATCATCATAGATAAAAGTTTCTACTTTTGGCAAGATATGAACAACAACATCCATTTGAAGATTTCTAGCATTCATATAAACAATCTAGCACCTAATCAACATCATAAACACATCCATAACATCACCACATTAACAATTCACATTACATGCAAACTAAAGTTACTATTATTAGTAACCTATGAACAAAACTCTCAATTCATCAATTTCTTGCAAGATTCATGTTTTGTAGCATTCATACTATCTAATTAACATCATGGAGTCATCAAACAATCATCAACTTCTCATGATAATCACAAATTTCGAATTAGGGCTCATCTAGACTCAAAGTTCATGATCCATTCATTATAAACGTATCATTCATGCATAATCAATGTTAAAAAACATACATACAACCAAACTAACATGTTACCATCATCAAACAACAACAATAATCGACAATTTTGACTCCATTCACGAATTAGGGTCGGACCTAATGGGAAAACCCACAAAACATCAAAAACTAACCTTCAATTCACGTGTATACTTGTTAATGGAGATCCAAATCGCGTTCTAGTGCTTGTAATCGATCAAAACCTTAACTAATTGATTGTTCTTGGCTGAAAATCGCAGGCAGAGGGAGGGAGAGGGCTGATCGCGACCATGGGGAGGGTTGTGGGGGCTAGGGTTTGTTTTGTTTAGTTTAATTTACAAGATTTACCCTTTAACCCTTGTGTTTTGTATTTTTATAAAATTTATGCTTTTAACCTCCTTGTAAAGTGTTTTTAACTTAATAATATGAACATATAAACTAATGGTAACACTTGTATATTTTATTTTATAAAAATACGAGACGTACGAATTAACACACACGTTTCCACGTTATGCGATAAAATTCATCGTTATCGCGTAAACACATAAGCATAACACAATAATCACCTAATCCACTAGATTATTATTAATTTAGCATTACTAATTATTATTAGGTCACCAACGTCAAACAAAAACTAGTGTGTGCTTACGACGCGTGTATGCAAAACTTAACGGAACTAACGGAGTTTGGTAACGGAAAATTACCGGATGTCACACCTGATGGCACGCAGCTACTCAGATTGGCATCCCTTCCCTTTCCGTCCATTTTCAGTTTAAGTTAAGGTTTATTTTGAAAATTTACCCGTTTCACTTAAACTTTGGCTCTGATACCAACTTGTAAGCCCCGTTCCCGGGACGCTTACAGTTGGTCAGCCGTCACACGTAAAGCATATAATCATTAACTTTACTAAACTCATGCAGCGGAAATTTTTAAATAAACATCTATTTCCTTTAAGTAAACACTTTTGCCAAGTAATACATCGTTCTTTATAAAATATTGTTCGTTCGTATTACAACACAAAAGTGATAAACAAAGAATGCCATCCCAAAAAAGCTGAGTAGCCGCCCCGTGCCATCCTCAGCAACCTTACCTGCCAACTGGAAACACATAAAAAGTCAGCGTTGCTGAGTGAGTTCTAGTTTTACAATAAAACATACTTTACTTTCATTTTAAACCGTTTCTTTACTTTTATGCTATCACACATTATACGTACACATAGATAGTTTATTATTATCTTCATCATTCGTTTTTTTCGCTTTTATATAGATCCTGTCCAACTTTACCTTCTTCACGGCTCGCAATCATGATTACGAAAGTCGAGTGGCGAGGATCCCGTTCGTACTTTATCATTATACTCTTCCGTTCATTATTTTCATTCGTTCATTCCTTAAGTTTCATTATTCATTGTACGTCTTTAACTTTCTTACTCTTTCATCTTTACTGTTGATACATGTGTACCTAGATTCTGAGCCTAATGTAATATCTTTGTAATGTCTTAGCTATATGTAATTGAAAGTTGATTAATGAAATGCAAGTGGTTGTGGATGCTTATAATGTTTAAATATTTCATTAATTGGTTGTGCAATGATGGTGATAGTTTAAATAGGTAATGGTTGTTTGAATTGATAGCTTAATTTATGATAATTAACACATTCAAACTTAACATTATGAAGTTATCATGCGATGGGCCATGCCAATGGACCATACGCTTGAATAACTTCATGCGAATGGCTCAGTCGCACTATTGAACCAGGAGACTGGATCAGTCGTAAGACTGAAGCATGAGATTGAACTAGTCGTACGACTGAAGGCTCATCGTGCGTATGGATCAAACGCATAGCTCAATCGCACGACTGAACCATGCGAATGGTTCAGTCGCACGAATGAGAAACTCTTACCTATAAATACCAACTTAATTCGTGGAAAAACGTAACACTTTGATTACTTGCAACCCTAGCCGACCCAGAGCGTCCTGTTCGTCCATTCTAACTTCATAGAACGTCCCAGATCATTCCTAGTCCATTCTTAATGTTTTCTAATCGTTAGGATTGATCTTGATTACGTTCTCCCTGATTGGATCGCCATCAAATAGGATTCCGCACTATTTGATCCGTATAACGAAGAATCGGTTAGTACTCCGTACGTACACGGTCCTAACAAGTGGTATCAGAGCTTTGGCTCTTGATTCTTCGTGGATTCAATCAAGTTTTTAGTAAAGTCAACGTTTTTACACAAAAGATCCAATCTTTCTGCTAAAAATCAAGTCTTTACGTTTGCATGTTCTGAAAAATCAATATTTTTCGACCTTCAGCCGTTCTAGGGTGTCAAAACTTGTGTTTTAGGTCAAAAGTTGCGAAAACCTCGATTTCAGCAGTCTCAGTCGCACGATTATCTCAATCGTACGACTGAAGTCCATCGCCTGTTTATTCGCCCGATTGAGTCAGTCGCCTAGTCCAATCGACCGATTGAGTTAGTCGTACAGTTCAGTCGCCTAATTGAGTCGGTCGGTCTGTTCAATCACCCAGTGTCTCAGTCGCCTGTCAATCGCACGTTTGAGTTCAATCGCATACTGTTCGTGTCAATCGCATCCCAGTCGCACTCCCCAATCGCATTACAGTTTTGTTTTCAAGTTTAAGTCAACATTCATTATGGACTCAGAAAACTTCACATTCTCAGTAGGAAAGACTCAAGGATCCAGAAATTACTTGTTACTGGAAAATGAGATTGGTAAATCACAATAAGCCACCTAAGCTTCTGTCTATTGATGAGTTCCCGCAGTGGAAGCAAAGGTTTGAGATTCATCTCAATGGTGTGGATACTAATCTTTGGAATTCTATTGAAACTGTTACACCATGCCAGTTGGTGCTGATGGTTTGCCATTAACGTTGAGTGGAATGACTGATGCTCAAAAGACTGCCTATAATGCTGAAAAGAAAGCTTACGCGATGCTCACCCCAGTCTATTCCTAAAGAAATCTTCCATCAGTATTCTGTCATAAAACAACAAAAATTCTGGAAAGCTCTCGAGAAAAGTTATGAAGGGAGCTCAACTCTGAAATCTTGAAGGCCAAAGCACTTAGAAAGAATTTGATAATTTTCGGCTATTGGGAATGAGAGTTTGGACGACATCATTGACCGATTCTATCATCTGATGAGTGAACTTCACACATCATGGGTAACCACGTCTAAAGAAGAAAAGGTCTCCAGTTTGGCTGACGGACTTCCAGAAAAGTGGGATTCATTTATTTCCACCTTGAGACACAATTCAGTTCTTGAGACATTGGATATAAATGACTTTATTCTGAAACTGCAAGAGGAAGAAGTTAGACACATGTACAAGGCAAAGAGGGTTCTTATGCTCAGGATCCTACACTTACAATGTGACTCCAACTCCTATTGCCAAGTCTTCAAATGCTCCTCTGCAAACTGCTTTCGTTACTAATACATCTGCATCTGGACAAAGCTCATCGTCTGTTGGTGAGTCAACGGTCTCATCAGGGGTTCAACACAGTGTTACTGAAGCTCAATCGACAAAGTTAGTAACAGAGAACTTGGGTAAGGTAACTGTGGAAGTGGCCAAGGAACACATGGACCTACTTGCTGCTGTGGTCCATTCCTATGATGGTTTGGTTGCTGGGAAGATAGGAAACGGCCACTTGGCTGATGAAGATTATGAGCAAGTGGATGAGAATGAGTTGGAGAGGATGGATATTATGTGGGCTCTCGCAAGTGCTGTGCGACGAGCAAAGAAATTTGTGAAGAAAACAGGTCAGAATTTGGTGGCTACAAAAGATACTACTTTTGGTTTCGACAAGTCAAAAGTCACCTGTTTCAACTGTGGGGAGAAAGGACACTTCAAGAGGGATATGTAAAGCCTAAGAAGACTGGGAACGGAAATCCATTCTCCTCGTTCAACAGACAAGATAAAGAGAAGAGGCCAGCATCAACCAGCAGTGACTCAAAGGCTATGGTGGCGCAAGGTGATGAAGGACAGGACTGGTCCTTTCGATTCTTATCTGATAGTGAAGCCAACATAGCATCCGTTGATGATCAAAATGAAGACTCAGCGAGTGAGGGGGAGAACTTAGCTGAGCTGATACTGCTAATTGGATGATGACATATTGCTGTTGATCAAATTATTAAGGATGAACTGAATGCTGAATCTAAAGCACATTCTGAACCCCAAAATGCTTTCATGCTGGAACGTCTACATCGGCACAGGTAGAATCTAAGGATGATTTATTTATTAAACATGCGTGTGTTGAATGTGAAAAGTTTAGAGAAAGCATTGACCTGAAATTTGCTAGGTTATTAGATCACAATGATAACTTAGTAAATGATTTAAAATTGTGCACTGAGGCTAACAGAATCTTAAAACAAAATGAAAATAGCTATAAAGAAAAGGTTGAAGCATTAAAGAAACAGTTAAAAGAAACTGAGGTTATTGCATTTAACCAAGAAAATGATATCAAGTTTTACTTAAAACAATCGAAGAAACTAAAAAGGAACGAGTGGTTTTACAAGTGAAAACGAGTCTTTGAAACAAAAACTCCACAGTCTAGCTAGTTCCTCACATATTTTGAAAAACTTGGTTAAAGAACGCAATAACGGAGAAGTTTGGGATACAAAGTTGTGCCTCCACCACATGAGACCCTTTTGAACACCAAACAACGTCCTTAATAATAACCCAATAAAGGATCATGTGGTGACAACTCCTCTGGTCAGCGACCCGGACACAACAGTTACATCTGCCCCTCCGGCCACTGATCAGAAAGCATCTACATTAGGCACAACTGACACAAAAATCACTAGAAACGGGTGGAAGAAAATGTTGAAGCAAACTTTGGGTTGGGTCAAAATCGACTACCACACAACCTAAGAATTCTAAACCCACCCATCTAAATCAGTGAAACAAGAATCCTATCATCTCCCAAGACAAAACACACATAATGTTAAACAATTTAATTTGTCAAGGGAGGTGAAAGCCTTAAAAGTGCGAACAAGAAGAAAGAACCAGAAGTTTATTCACCGCCCCACAAGGGATCTCCTAGCCCTGATGAATGGAGATCCTGCTATACTTGTGGACAGCGCGGTCATTTTCGACAAATTGTCCTCGCTATCAGACTCCAAGAATTAAGGTTGAGCTGAACAACAAAGTTAATTTAGATTCAAAACAGTGATCTAAGACTCCTGTTAGATCGAAAACACCTATTCGGTCTAAAACACCTTCTAGGTCGTTTTCGTCTCCTCCACGCCAAAGGCAACAAGACAAGTCACTGACAAGTCTGTGATGCCAGCGACGAAACCTATTCTGAATCTAAACCACATGCTCAAACTGTTAACCAGTCTAAGGTTTACCACAAACAATCCTTTCACAGGGATGGTCTGTGGAAAGCCAAAACAACTGATGAGTCTGAAAGCAAGGACAAGCTGAATGTTGAGATTCCACCCACTGATAAAGGACAGTGGGTTGAATTCATGATGGTTGATTCCTCTGGGAAACCCAAGCTAGTCAAGGCTTGGGTCTCCCTCCTTAACTGATTATTTTCTCTAATGTGCAGGTTGTCCGCTATAGTGCATCTACAAATACATGGATTGTAGATAGCGGAGCTTCCAGTCACATGACGGGAAACAAATCTCTCCTTTTCAACGTCAAACAAATTAAAGGGGACACGTTTCCTTTGCTGGTAACAAAAGGAGGGTACATTACCGCTCAGGGAGAAGTAGGTAATGAGAAGGTAAGTTCGACAAAGTCAACTTTGTTCAGCAATTAGAAACAATCTACTTTCTGTGTCCCAGATTGTGACAAGGGCTTCAAAGTCATGTTTGACAACGCAAATGTTACATTCTGAAGAAAGAGATGGGAGATTCCAGAGGAGCAGGTCTTAATGTCAGCATCCAGGTACAATGATCTATATGTACTGGATATGTCTAATGCTTCTTCCTCTGATTCTACAGTTCAGTGTTTCTTATCCAAAGCTACAGAGAAGGACTCCATTTTATGGCACAGAAGAATGGGACACATTAATCATAGGAAGATGAATCATCTGATTCATAACAACTTAGTTGATGGAGTTCCTGTCAAGAACTTCAAGCTTCCTGATTTCTGTGTCTCATGTAAGAAAAGAAAGCAAACTAGGAAATCTCACAAGACCAAGAATGTCAATTCTATTGAGATGCCCCTGTGGCTACTACACATGGATCTATTCGGTCTAGTCAGCACGAAGAGTATTGCTGGAGACTGGTACTGCGTCGTAGTCACAGATGACTACTCACGATTCTCGTGGTGATGTTTCTGAAAGCAAAGTCAGAAACCTTTGAGTCATTCAAAGTATTGGTCACCACTCTAGAATCACTCTACAAACTGAAGGTGAGAAAGATCGCTCAGATAATGGAACCGAGTTTAAGAATCAGTGGATGGATGATTTCTGCAAAGAAAAGGGAATTGTTCATCAATTCACCTCTGCATACACCACAGATGAATGGAGTTGCTGAGCGAAAGAACAGGAGCCTGATCGAGACCGCCAGGACTATGTTGGCAGATTCAAAACTGCCAGTGCAGTTCTGGAACGAAGCTGTAGCAAATGCCTGCTACACACTCAATCATGTGTCAGTAGTGAAGAGGCACGGGAAGACTTGCTATGAGTTACTACAGAAGCGTAAACCAAACTTGGAGTATTGGAACCTTTCGGTGCTCCTTGTACGCTTCTGAAGAAACTCAAGAAGGAAAATTTAATGAAAAGGCAGATCAGGGATCTTTCTAGGATACAGTATACCCGACAAACGAGTTTACAACAACTCTACTGGTCAGGTAGAAGTATGGTGCAATGTTGATGTTCAATGTTTCACCATCCCCCCTGCTGGAAAAGGTCCATCGTCTTTCTTTGACTATGATGGCTTTTTCAAATCATTCAATCTTCCACAGATAGATTTAGATGATGATATTGCTACTCAGCTGATGCACGATGTTCTAAATTCACCGAATCTGGATACTGGCGATACAACTCCTGCAAATGGTTCATCGGGATCTGCCTCAGCCGATCAGGATGATAGTGAGGACTCATCAGAGGATGAAGACACCCTGAACCAGTACTGTCACCTAATGTTGATCCTGAAGGAAGCTCTTCAGCTACTACACCTGCATCTGGAAATAAAGATACTGAACCTACCTCCAGTCACAACTATGGACTCTGAAGTTGTTGTTCCAACAACTCCCTTGACTAGGATCAATACGAGTCATCCACCAGATGCTATCATTGGTGATCTTCACTCCGACGTGCAGACTAGAAGTCGATTGTACACTGCTGATTACGCCAAAGTAATGGAAAAGGGCTACGTGAATGATGGAGCTTACCGATGTTTTGTCTCTCAAATTGAACCCAAACACGTAAGTGATGCCCTTAAGGATGAAGCCTGAGTCAATGCTATGCAAGAGGAGTTGCTACAGTTCAAGATGAGCCTTGGAGTCAATGCTATGCAAGAGGAGTTGCTACAGTTCAAGAAACTTGGAGTGTGGACTCTTTGACCGACCCAAAGGAGTCAAAGTAATTGGTACCAAATGGGTACTCAAGTGCAAGAAGGATGACTAGGGTGTTGTTATCAGAAACAAGGCACGGTTGGTTGTTCAGGGCTTCAGACAAGTCGAAGGAATCGACTACAATGAAGTCTTTGCTCCAGTAGCTAGAATGGAAGCTATTCGTATCTTTCCAGCCTACGCCTCTTATATGAAGATCAAAGTCTATCAACTAGATGTTAAGAGTGCGTTCTTGCATGGGGTAAATCCGTGAAGAGGTATATGTCAGTCAACCGAAGGATTCGAAGATCCTTATCATCGGGACAGAGTCTACAAGTTAGACAAGGCTCTGTATGGGCTACATCAGGCTCCTCGAGCTTGGTATGAAAAGCTCTCCACCCATCTGTTGAAACACGGCTTTCGCAGGGGTGTGATTGACTGTACATTGTTCATCAAAGAAAGGATGGTGATTTGCTTTTAGTGCAAATATATGTGGATGACATAATCTTCAGTTCACGAAACGAAGAGTTATGTAAAGAGTTTGAATCGGTGATGAAGGCTGAGTTTGAGATGAGTGCCATGGGAGAAATGAAGTTCTTCCTAGGATTACAGGTGGATCAAACCCCTACCAGCATCTTTCTGCATCAAACTAAGTATGTCGATGACATTCTTAGTCGCTTTGATATGGAAAATGTCACTGCAGCAGGTACCCCACTCGCAACACATCATGATGTGGCTCCTGATGAGAATGGGGATTGGTGGATGCCATGGTATCGTGGGATGATCGGATCTCTCATGTATCCACTGCATTCGCGTCCAGATATCATGTATGCCACATGTTTATGTTCCCGATATCAGCGAAACCCAAAGTCATCTCTATTGGAGTCAAGAGGATTTTTCGTTATCTAAAGGGTACATCAACACTGGGGTTGTGGTAGCCTCATGATGATGACTTTGAGCTAACGGCATATAGTGACTCTGGACAAATGGAGGCGGCAAAATGAATACAAGTCTACGTCAGCAGGATGTCAATTTTCGGAAGGAGATTGGTAACTTGGCAGTCAAGAAGCAGATCAGTTGCTCTATCTATTTGTGAAGCTAAATATGTTGCCGCCGCCAGCTGCTGCTCTCAAATCATTTGGATACAACAGCAAATGCGGGACTACGGTTTGCATTTCACTTCTACTCCTATATATGTTGATAATTTTGCTACAATTACAGTAACTAAAAATCGGTCAACATCCTAAGACCACACACATAGGCCATAAAGTATCACTTCATACGCGACTGCTATGAAAACACTTAATTGATGTGGTCAAAATAAACACGGATTTTCAATGCGCTGACCTCTACACCAAACCGTTTGATAAACCAGATTTTTCTATCTGCTAGAGGGTCACAAGGGGTTAAAAAGAAAAGTGATGTATATATTAGAAGAAACAGATACATAGTCCGACACCGTCTTTAAATTTTTTAAGTATTTCTTTTTTTTAATTTTTTAATTTCCATGTCGTATAAAATAAAACACAAAAGATTTTCTGTTTTAGAATTTTAGGGGGACATATTTATTTCAGTATTCATTTACTTAAAAAAAATGGGGGGGGGTAAGTAAAGCTGAAAGGCATAGACAAAAAGACAGGAAATGTGACTCAATGAAATGGAAAATGATAGTACACAGGCATCGGTTACTTGGAACACCTAAAGGATTTTCGGTTCGCAGAAGTTAATTAAATCACAGAAAAATTATAAATCCGAAAGTCTAAGTCTAACAAAATGGGAAAATGATAGTACGTTTGGTTGGTATTGTAATTACACGGGAGAAAGTTGATCTAGGGGTCTGCTAGTTCACTATACGATGTGTCGGTAGATTCAACACATTAGACGAGTAGACGTCATTGGTAAACTCAATCTAAACTAAATGGTTCAATCAACTGTGGGGTTCCATCTTATCACTGGTTAACACAATCTGATTTAGGATCTCAGCCTCTAGTTTGATCAATTAGATTATATTTGCAGCGGATTAGCATGAATATTAGCAATTAAAGCAAGAACATAAAGAATATTGCATGCAAACCAAAAGTCGAGAGAGAGAATAGATTCTGCCTTAAAAGGAATAATATTCGTTTATTTCACATGTTTCGGCCTGGAATACATTCAGGTCACTGCCCTTTTATAGGCAAATGACCCATACTGTTGTCAGATTCCACTGACATTAAACAATTATTAACTAACTACTGATAGAACACAACTACTGAAGATGTCACAACAGCTGACATCTTCTTACAAAATTTCCTAAGTGTTCTACCTATTACAAGTACTGAAAAGGAAACTACTGAAAAGCTACAACGACTGAAGACCAAACTCTTCAGTCGTTTACAACTACTGAACTATAACAGCTGAAGAAAAACTCTTCAGCTGTTGTACAAACTACTGAAATGAAAACATAAAACTACTGAAAAAAATAAACATCACAACAACTGAAGAAGACTTCTTCAGATGTTTGTGACAAACTCTGAACCTTCAGCACTTTGGTCTTCAGACTTTGGTCTTCAGATGATTCAGCAGCTGATGCCTTCAGTAGTTGTCATCAGCTGATGTCTTCAGTCGTGGTCTTAGACTTTGTGCATCAGCAGTTGTTCATCAGTTCTTCAGTTCTTCAGACTTTGATCTTCAGCACTTGTCTTTAGTACTTGAAGTCTTCAGTACTTGTGTTTATCAGTACTTTAGACTTCAGTACTTATCTTCAGTACTTTGGGATCTTCAGTGTTGTACTTCAGTTCTTTGAACTTCAGCTGTTGATTCTTCAGACTTTGGTTAGAACAGCTGATGGGAGTCTTCAGCAGTTGTTGTGATGTCATGTGGGACTTAGAGGTTTTCCTGAACTTGGCTCATTGGTTCTTTTGGTCCAACAAACTCCCCCTGAACCAATGCAGCCAAAACCTCTAATTATTTGTTGTCCCACTTATTGTGGCATAAAGATTGGTCTATTTCCTTCTGGATCAGATCAGAAGTTGACCCTGATAAGCACTGGCCTGGGAGAAGGTTTCTGGTATTTGTTTGGCTAAGTATGGATGGGAGCTCTGTTTGGGGAATTGGACACAGAGCTGTTATCCCATCCATGAACCTACCTCCCATGTACTAGCCTGTAGGATTCTCTGGTGTAGGCTCGGACAAAGATCATTTGTTCTTTTTTGGTCATGCCTTCAGCCCCACCATCGAACAATCCTTCACGGCGTACATCTCTGAGACAAACTTGACCTGTTTGCCATTCTTGAGCTCAACTGTTGTGATTTGCTTATATGCAAATTCATCTGGAGTCTGCCTTCTAGCAACAAGTTGAGCTCATCTTTGCGAAAGTTCTCAAGCTTTTTTTTAAACTAAGCCTTTCCTCACCATCCGGTTCTCAACATCATTTCAGGAGGTTGCTTAGATTTATAAGCTTTCTCGAATCATCCCAATTTCCCAGGGTGTTACTAAAGAGCCACTGTGATTCTTCATCTACAATCCTCTTCATCTGGCTCTTGTACCTCACAGGAATATCTTTCTTTGTGATCCTGTGAGCCACCCTAGGATCAGGCCAAGTCCTCCACTCTCTTTGTTATATTGGAAGGTTTGTTTGAGAGTGAAGAGTCTCAGAGCTTCTTTCTTCATATTCATGATAGAGGTAGAGGCAGCATATGCTTGGTTAATTGACTTAAGCATTCAGCATCATGAAGCTGCTGCTGTGCCTCTTCCTCTATCTTTACCCTCACAGTGTCCATTGTGAGGTGGGAGTGATGGTTTGGGATTTGCTTTGGTAGAGGGATGACTGCTGAAAGAGGCAGTCTATCATCCTCTTCTTTCTCTTCTGGCAGCCTCAACACCTTCTCTTCTTCTTCAAGGGTGGATCATTGGCTGCGGGTTTTGATGGTGAAGGGTTTGGTTTAGGGGTTGTGGTTGGGTTGTTGGTGGGGGAATGTTGGCAGGCACTGCTAGTAACCTAGAGATAAAGGCTGGTTTGGTCTGTTTTACTAGCAATGTCCTGTTCCCAGCACCGGCTTCAGAGAGGGCCTCAGCGACCAGTCCCTTAGTGAAATCACCAGCCTAACAGATCTTGGTGGTTATTGCCAAGAGTCTGTCCCTGGTCCATGCCTTGACATCAAGGACTTGGCCTGCCCAGGTACTTCGAAGTGAACCTACTCATAGCCTTAAGTTTCTTTCTTTCCTCTTGGCTATAAGCAGTCCATCGGTACTCAATCTCTCTTCTCTCCATATTCCTGATCTCTGATCTAGCAAGGCCAGTGTCCTTGTAAAAGCCTTGCCTGAACAGCTGTTCAATGACAGAGTCGATTGAACGGCTATGCTCAGCATCATCTCCTTGATAAGGGCTGCTAGATCAGGATCAGCACTCTCCCTCACATCTCCTTCTCTTCTCCTTTCTTTTGATAAGTGACACTGAAATCCTTTTGGATTCCAGTCACTTCTTTTTCAGCTCTCTCCCTCCTCCTCCCTCCCTTTCCCCTTAGTATCTCCTGAACCTTCTCCCTCTCAATCACATCCTTTCTACCTACTTCTAACTCTCCTCACCCCTCTTCCTCTTAACTTGCACTGAGGTCTCCCCTCTTTTGGGTGCATTGGTTGGGGTTTGACTCTCAGCAAGTGCTTTAGCAACAGCAACCTCCACCAGAGGTTGGATATGTGTGGGAAGCCTCTCATCAATGGTTTGCATCACAATTTCTGTGATTATGGGTGTGATGAGGCAGGGATTTCTGGAGGATAGCATCTAGCTGCTCAGGGGGGTTCTGGCCCTGAGAGCTAGTGCCAGAAGCAGGGGCTGGTGGCTGAGTTGTGGGGAGTGGCTCAGTGTATGTGAGACCTTCGGGTGAAGGTGCCATCTGCTGGGTTGTGTGGTGTGGCAGATGGACTTCTATCTTGAGTCATTTGAGCAAGCAGCTATTTGAGTCTGCTTATCTCATCCTCTAGATAGTGTTTGAGCAACTACGTCAAAGAAAAGAACTCAGGTCATCATCGGTGGTGAGCTGAATCACCTGACCTCCTAACAATGTCCGGATGTACATGCTCTGAGTGTGGCTCAGTAATAGCATGTGCCCCTTGTTTTTGGTACTGGGGACTTCCAGCCTCCGGATTGGATCCATCATCGGCAGTTGCCTCTGGTGAGGGCTTATTGCTTGTACCAGCTTCATCCTGCTCATGTGCTGATGCAGGGGAAGTGGCAGCCTCACCAGATTGTCCTGTCTCCCTAGCCACACTGGGAGATTGGACATGTGATTCTCTGTGTTGGGGGGCTCCCACCAGCAATTGTATCCACCCTCTCTTCGGTTGGAGTCTCCCCAGTTGTAATAGGTTTCTGGGAGAGGGTGGAGTGCTCAGGTGGTCAACACTTTGGCAATCATTAGGGTTGGACTTTGGGGGCGGCTTCTGTGGTGAGGGAGATGGGCTAGAAGCAGAGTGCACATGGAGGAGGTGTGCATTTCAATGGCAGTCTCCTCAAGTGAGAAGACCCCAGATGTGTAGGTGCCCAGTTGTGGTTGCGCAGGCTCCTGTTGAGAGGAAACCTGTGCGGTTGTGGTGGGTGGAGTCGTGGTAGCTGCTGGGAGAGAATCGAACCAGCAGCCACATCCTGCCTTTGTGTTGCAGGGGCATCCTCAGGGGACTCATTTCCCGAGTAGCCTTTTGGGCTTCTTTTTGGCTCTTGGCTTGGTGGGGACTTTGGATGTGGAGGTGGAGGCTGTGGTTCCTGCTGCGTGGGTTTTCACAGCGGCCAGCCTGTTTTGAGTGTGTGGTCGGTGTTGTTGCCTGGAGTATACCTCGGCTTGAACAGCCATGTAGGGACCCCAGTGCCAACAAGTCCCTCAGCTTGAAGCTGGCTATCGATAATGGCCATTATGAACCGAGGATACAAGATCCAACGGTTAGAAATGGGTTTTGTGGCCATATCCTTGAGTTCCCAAAATATAATATCAGTAAAGTTTAGGGGTTGTTTCTCAAGGATAGAATACAATACCTGTTGCCACCTTGTTGACATCTGGTCCCATGAAGAAGTTTTGGGAGCCAGACACATATTCACCATGTGGAAGATCAGTCGTTGGGGATATAGGAAGTGTTTCTTCAGCAAGGTGGGTGGCAGAGAGAGGTCGCCCTGATAGTCGTTGGCAGTGAAGCATAGATCGAGGGCGCCCTTTGGGGGTAGGAGGTTGGGTAGGTGGCATCCTCCAGCTTTAGGGTTTCTCGAAGAGTAGCTGGAGTGATAACCACTTGGTGGTTGTTTACGGAGGACCAGAGAGAGACCTCGCCATCATCTCTCCGGTTGGACGATGATGTTCGTCCGAACTCCGATAGGGAGTCGGTGTGTGTATATGGTGGGTTGAGGAGGAATGCCGTCTGTATTGTGAGTCGGTCATCAGATCGACGCCATTATGAAATTGGCCAGAATGGCGGTTTGGTGAGATGAGCGACACAGTTGTGTCGAGGTTTGAGTTGCATGGCCGCATTAATGGTGTATGGGAATTTCAGAGGTTTTGAAAAGTTAGG
The DNA here is from genome assembly GCA_024085815.1 of Flaveria linearis. NCBI lineage: Eukaryota > Viridiplantae > Streptophyta > Magnoliopsida > Asterales > Asteraceae > Flaveria > Flaveria linearis. The sequence goes on from CM044002.1 coordinate 93,538,388, forward strand.
TCAAGTGAGAATGAAAAGCTCTGAAGGTTGGGTTGGGTAGTTATAGGTATGGCAAAGGCTGAAAGAAAACTACTGAAGGTTTGGTGTTAGTTATCAGTTGTTGAAACTATTGATGACGTGGTTTTAACCTTCAGGTGTTGTAACATCTGAGGACTTGTGTTAGTCTTTAGTAGATGAAACTACTGAAACCTTGGTTTTGTCCTTCAGATGTTGTAAACGGTGTGAAGACTTGTTATTAGTCTTCAGTAGTTATAAACTACTGAAGGCCTAGTTTTCGTCTTCAGACGTTTGTAACACTGAAGACTTGGTGTTAGCCTTCAGTAGTTGTGAACTACTGAAGACATAGTATTGCTTCAGTTGTTGTAAACAACTGAGGACTTGGTGTTAGTCATCAGTAGTTGTGAAAATACTGAAGACATGGTTTGTCCTTCAGTTGTTTGGGTATGAAACAGCAGCTGTTGGCATCAGCTGAAGAGTAAATTACTCATCAGCTGTTTCCGTCAATCAGTTGTTTCATGCTGACCTCCACATTTACTCATCAGCTCTTTGGCTGACTTTCAGATGTTCATTGACCCTTCAGCTCTTGTGAGTATTTATGCCGTTCAGCTCTTGTGATCAGATGTTCATAAGTGCTGATGAAAATACTCCAGAGCTGGTGAACAAATTGTGTCTTCAGTACTTGTGTAAAGTACACATCAGTACTTGTGAACAAAATTTGTTCTTCAGTACTTATTTGTTTGAAAATGATACATCAATAGTTGTAATCCACGTCACTACATCAGTTGTTTCAACAATAATGTACATCAGTACTTTGAAGCCTTTTAGTCTTCAGTAGTTGTGAAAATGCTGAAGACTAAATTACTCATCAGTACTTATATTTGACCTTTGCGTACTAATGCTCATCAGTACTTGTGAACTGAGAGCATCAGTATTGGTCAAATTATCGAGCTGCAGCATACAAGCCTTAGTACCAAGTTTGAAATGTGGCACTATCTAAAGGCTTAGTAAATATATCTGCAAGCTCATAGCACTAGTCACAAATTTTGGATCAATCAGACCTTTTTCATAGCAATCCCTAATAAAATGATGTCTGATCTCTATATGTTGGTCCTAGAGGTTGGACTGGATTTTTGACGATGCAAAGAGCTGAAGCACTATCCAATTAATAATGGAGTCTTAGTCTCTGTAATGCCATAATCCAAGAGTTGGTTCTGAAGCCAGAGTATCTGAGATGTACAACTTGCAGCCACACAATGTACTCAGCTTCAGTAGTGGATGTAGCAATTGATGTTTGTTTCTTATTTTTTCTTCTCTGCCAAGAAACTAAACAATTGCCTAGGAATGGCAACCACCAGAAGTGGATTTTCTGGTGACCTTGCATCCTGCATAGTCACTATCAGAGAAAGCAACTAATTTGCAAGAATGCCCAGTTGAATACCAAAGACCTAGTGATTGGGTACACTGCAGATATCTAAAGATCCTTTTGACTGCAATCAAATGGGATTCTTTAGGTTGCAGCCTGAAATCTAGCACAAACACATGTTGCAAACATGATGTCTGGTCTAGAAGTTGTAAGGTACATCAAGGACCCAATCATACATCTGTAAAGGGTTTCATCAACCGCTTTACCTTTCTGATCTACATCTAGTTGTGTGATGCTGCTCATGGGAGTAGTAGAACAGGGCTTACAGGTTTGTAAATCAAACTTATTCAACAATTTTTGTGTATTTGGACTGATGGATGAAAATTACGTCATCCCTTTGTTTGATTTGCAAACCTAGAAAGAACTATAATTCCCTCATAGCACTCATTTCAAACTTTTGCTTCATGAGCAATGTAAATTCATCACACAACTTTAGATCAGAGGATGCAAAGATGATGTCATCTACATAAATTTGAACAAGGAGCTTATGTTGTCCCACAGTCTTGATGAACAGGTTTTATCAATGGTGCCTCTAGTGAACTTTTCTCTAAAAGAAAAGTTGAGAGTGTCTCATACCAAGCTCTAGGAGCTTGCTTCAGCCCATAAAGAGCCTTATCAAGCTTGTACACCCAATCAGGATGTTTGTTGTCCTCAAAGCCTGTGGTTGACACACATAAACTTCTTCTTTTATTTTTCCATATAAGAAGGCACTTTTGACATCCATTGATAAACCTTAAGACTGTGAAAGGCAGCATAAGCTAAGAACAGTCTGATTGCTTCCAGTCTTGCCACAGGAGCAAAGGTCTCCATCATAATCGATGCCTTCCTCTTGTGCAAATCCTTGGACAACCAGCCTGGCTTGTTCTTGACAATTGGCCCTTATCATGTTTTGTTCCTGAATACCCATTTGGTGCCTATTGCACACTTTCCTTGGGTAAAGGCAAGCTCCCACACTTGCTGTTTCTTGAACTGAAGAAGCTCAAGCTGCATTGCTTCAACCCATCCATTGTCTCTTAAAGCAACATGATAGTTCTTTGGTTCTTGCTGACTGATGAAAGAGAAGCATAGAGCCGAAATGGACAGTTGACTCCTGGTTGAAACTCCAGCATTGATATCACCAATGATTTAAGATGTGGGGTGATTCTTCAGCTCTTGATAGACTATATGTCAGTGCAAGTGTTTGTAGGGCTTTCAGCAGCAACAATGGTGATGGAGATTCCTGAAACCATGTAGGAGATGGCAGCTCAAATGAAGTAGAGCTTGCAGAAATCTCATCATCATTTGTTGTGGATGGGCTGTTGAAGCTACAGGAGCATCAGGTTTAGTGAACTCAGGCAGGTTGTCACTAAACCTGAAGAGGTGAGTACTGACTACATCATCATCAGTACCACCAGGTGGAGAACTGTTGACAGGCTCAACAACTGGAGGCTGATAAGGAACATATTGCAGTATGTCCAGATCAAACAACTCCACAGGGTTTTGTGGAATCTTATCCTTTGGAGATTCATTGAACTTAACATGCAGAGTTTCTTCACCATTTTGTCCTACAGTTGAAGACTCTGTATGCCTTGCAAGTTGATGAATAACCAACAAATAACCTGCATCCACCTTACTAGCAAATTTCTGGAGTGGGTTGCTAGTGTTGAGAATAAAACATGGACACCCAAAGGCTCTAAAGAATGAAATAGAGGAGCCAAATGATGAAGAATTTCATAAGGAGTCTTCATCAACCTCTTATTCACTAAAGTTCTATTTGTACATAGCAAGCTGTATTGACAGCTTCAGCCAAAAGTCAGTGGCAACTCTGAGTCAGCCAACATTGACCTTGCTGCTTCAATGAGAGTCCTGTTCTTTCTTTCCACCACTCCATTCTGCTCAGGAGTTCTAGGAATACTAAACTGCCTCTTAATTCCCTTGGACAGGTAGAAGTCATCAAGTGTGTGGTTTCTAAATTCTGTTCCATTGTCACTCCTCACACACTTGACCTGTAGGGAATACTGCTTTTTCTATAATAACACAAAGTTCATGATAGTCTTGGCTGCTTCATCCTTAGAGTGCAAGAAGAAAGTCCATACATACCTGGAATAATCATCCATAATTACCAGGTATTATTTCTTCTTTGCCATGCTCATCACTCTGACAGACCAAAGAGATCCATATGCAAGAGCTGCAAGCAGGCATGGACTTTGGTTCTTCTATTGAAGGGAATGAAACTTTGTGGTGTTTTCCTTTTAAGCAAGCAGTGCAGTTGTCTTCACACTTGAACTCCTTCAAAGGCAATACTCTTACTAAACCATGGCTTATCAACTGATTCATGTTCTTGAAATTAACATGCCCCAGCCTTCTAGCCATAGAGTAGACTCTTGAGAAGATGCCTTGGAGAATAGGCAAGATGGCCTTTTAGATCTATCTTTTTGGAAAGATCTAAGGCATACACTCTTTCCTCTTGTTGGCCTTCAGGAGAGTGTATTCATCCACACACCCTGTCAATCAAATTTAGAACTTTGGATGACAGAATCCGACAGTTCTGGCTGGTGAAAAGGGCAACATGGCCTTTATCACACATTTGACTGACACTCAAGAGGTTATACTTGAGATTCTCCACATGGTTCACATCATCAAACCTTATTTCCCCATTGGAAACAAAGCCTTTTCCGATGATGTAACCCTTTGCATCATTGCCAAAGGAGACAAATCCCTTCTTTCCTTGAGAGTAGTCATAAGAAGGGAGGCTGCTTCCTGTCATGTGCATAGATCCTCCACTGTCTACATACCAGATGCTCTTTTGGCATGTTGAAGAACCCTGCAATCATAACCACATGTTAGTTAGTTTTAGAGACCCAAACCTGTTTGGTTTGGTTTTGGGTCTATTCTCAACTATAGGTGCAGCACTAACACGTGTGTTATGTGTAACAGCCTGAGGTGAAGAAGATGGTATAGAAGAGGAACTCTTTGGCTTGGACTTCCCTTTCTGTGGTTTCAACACAGGAGCATCTAAATGGTTGACTCTTCCCATTAGATGCTGAACCATCATCACCAGTTGTGTCTGACTTTGTGATAAAGCTTTCAGCTCTTCAGACACACTAGAGTTTGCTGATGATGGATTCCTATGTTGTACCATCTTTTTCTGAGCAACCTCAGCTGTTGCCTGAGTATTCTTTACTTTCTTTTTAGATTTAGCTTGGGCTTAGGGATTTCGGCTTTGATGTTGCTAGTACAAACTTGGTTTCAAACTCATTTTTCATTTTCTTTATTTGCTCTTTAATTTCCTCCTGTTGAGTTTAGTTTGAACCCCTTTTGTACCAGCAATCATCACTAAGATGATTGAACAAGCACATATCTCACATGCTTCTTCTTCATCTTGTGTTGATCATCAACCACAGAAGATGAAACTACTGAAGACTTGTTCTTCAACTGTTGTTATCAGTACTAGTATTTCTTCCCTTTAGTACCTGCTTTCCTGACCCCTTCTTTAGTTGTCTTCAAACCTTTTACTGTCAGTTTTCTTTCTTCAGTGCTGGCAGTAGTTGAGGTTTGAACTTCAAGTGTTTATCACTTGCTCTCTAGCTTTCAGTACTTCTAGAGACAACACCTGAGTTGATCAACTTTTTGATCATGTGACAGTTAGCATTTGAACCATCAGCTTTGTAGCATCTGCTGATTGGTTGACTGACTTCTATCTCTGATGATGCTGAATCAGAAGATAGTAGGTCACATGATGAGAAGGATGGTTATTGCTCTCTCCTCAGATTCAACTTCTGCTCTTGAAGTGAAATCTGTAGGAGGAGCAGTGTGATTATAACCAATCCCAAACTTCACATGGAAGCTGATTGCTTCTTAAGAAGCATTTCAAAACCCTTGCATGATTGCACCCATCGATCACACTCTACTTGGGTGTTTGCAAGAGTTTCCTTGAGGTCTCTGTACTTCTCTAGAAGTACATCTTCCCTAGCTTTACCATCTTTGATTTGGCATTTAAGCTTGTAAATCACATCATTTTTCTCTTTTAGTACAACCTCAAAATCAGCTTTTCTTTTGGAAATAGTGTGCTCTAGCTCAAGATTTTTATCTATTAAAGCTACATTTGCTTCTCTAATAGAAGCAAATGCTGCTATGCATGATTCAGAACAAAGCTTGGCTTTGGCCTCAGATGATACCTGTGATGAGGCATTAGATGATGACCCTCAGCAGACTCAAGGGCCAGAGCAAGCAATTTCAAAAGGACTATCACCACCATGTTGACCAGCACCTTGGAGTAGTTGTTCCTGTCCAGATAGATCATCTGGTAGACTACTCCAGTCAACAACTCCTGGGGTGAAGAAGCTGTGTTGTTGAGGTTGTGTTTGATGATGAGATGGGGAAGATTGAGGCTCAGGAAGAGCCTGTGGTGGTGAGCAGAATGTGCTTGAGTTTGACTGGACTGAGGCATGTAGTAGCAGGGGTAAGAGTATGGCATATACCCCTGAGGCACAAAATAAGCAGGTGATGCCTGTGCTTGTGATGGATGACCAGAACTGGAGGAAGGTTGCCCTGTGCTGTGAGCTATTGCTCGGAAAAGTCACAAAGGGTGCAGAGGAGTTAGATCCAGATGATCTACACTCTCTAGCAAAGTGTCCAAGCCTTTGGCACTTGTGACACCTCAACTTGCTCTTGTCAAAACCAACTTTGGTTTTGCCAGAGAGACCAGGGAATTTCCTACCAGTTCTTTTGTAGAACTTTTTAGATCTGATATTGATCATTGCCATTTGGCTCAAAATATCCATCTCCTCCAGATCATCATCTGGAATGCCTTTCAAATCATCCATCAAAAAGCACCAGTTATCACCGCTGCCTCCTGAACCACTACTAACACCAACAAAAGCTTGTTCTGAGTTGGTAGAGAAATCAATATGCTCATCATAAGAACTTTCTGATGAAGCAGTATTCTGACTCCTGACTTATCAAGGCATCATTTCCTTGAACAAGTCATCAGCGAGCTCTTTCAGAGGTGGACAACTTCTCTTTTGCTCTATCTCTCTCTCAAAGGTGAGCAGTTTCCCATGAAGTTGGGTGAGAGATAGAGTTTCCAGATTTGCACTGGAGCGTAGGACAATGGTTAAAGTGTCCCATCTCTCAGGCAGTGATCTGAGGAACCTGTTGTTCATCTGGCTGTGGAGTAGTACTCTTGTTTGACCATCTTCAGCTCAGAAATCAAACAAAGAGAACCGCTCAAACTGCTGGGTCAGAGTCTCACCCTTTCTATATGAGAATGTCTCATATTGTTGGGCAAGGATTTCCCTATTGTTTGCTAAGACCGAATCAGTTCCTCCAAATTGTTCCTTTAGAGCAACCCATAGGTCATGAGCAGTTTCATGATGCAAGAGCCCTGAGTAAATCTCATTTGGAATAGCCATGGCTAAAATTCCATGGGCTCTAGCATCAATCTCGAACAGCTTTAGATCTTCGTGCGAATATTGTTCAGGTTTCTTTGGAACCTGTTCATTAGATTCAGGGACGCTCACCATAGGCTTGTATGGTCCATGCACCACTGACTTCCAACAACCAGCACTGTTGACAGACAAGTGGTGAAGCATACGTCTTTGCCATATGTTGTACTCATTCCTCACAAGCATCGGTGGCTTGGTTGAGGACCAGTATTGTGAGGATCGTTGTTGGTGTAGTCATCTCAGTTATTAGTCAAACTCAAGTTTAAACAAAACAAATGTAGCTCAAAACCACCAAAGAACCTCAAGTTTTTGGCCAGAAATAGCAGAATCTCATCTCTACAGCTAATTCTTGCAAATTGCTAATTCGATCAAACTTAGAGATCAAAAGAGCAGTTTCAAATGATCAATAGTGAAATCGATCAATGATTAACCTGCTCTGATACCATTTGTTAGGATCTCAGCCTCTAGTTTGATCAATTAGATTATATTTGCAGGGATTTAGCATGAATATTGCAATTAAAGCAAGAACATAAGAATATTGCATGCAAACCAAAAGTAGAGAGAGAGAATAATTCTGCCTTAAAAGGAATAATATTCGTTTATTTCACATGTTTCGGCCTGGAATACATTCAGGTCACTGCCCTTTTATAGGAAAATGACCCATACTGTGTCAGATTCCACTGACATTAAACAATTATTTAACTAACTACTGATAGAATACAACTACTGAAGATGTCACAACAGCTGACATCTTCTTACAAAATTTCCTAAGTGTTCTACCTATTACAAGTACTGAAAAGGAACTACTGAAAAGCTACAACGACTGAAGAACAAACTCTTCAGTCGTTACAACTACTGAACTATAACAGCTGAAGAACAAACTCTTCAGCTGTTGTACAAACTACTGAAATGAAAAACATAAAACTACTGGAAAGAAATAAAACATCACAACAACTAAAGAAGACTTCTTCAGCTGTTGTGACAAACTCTGAACCTTCAGCACTTTGGTCTTCAGACTTTGGTCTTCAGATGATTCATCAGCTGATGACTTCAGTAGTTGTCATCAGCTGATGTCTTCAGTCGTTGTCTTCAGACTTTGTGCATCAGCAGTTGTTCATCAGTTCTTCAGTTCTTCAGACTTGATCTTCAAACTTGTCTTCAGTACTTGAAGTCTTCAGTACTTGTGTTTATCAGTACTTTAGACTTCAGTACTTATCTTCAGTACTTTGGATCTTCATGGTTGTACTTCGTTCTTTGAACTTCAGCTGTTGATTCTTCAGACTTTGTCAGAACATCTGATGGAGTCTTCAGCAGTTGTTGTGATGTCATGTGGGACTTAGAGGTTTCCTGATCTTGGCTCATTGGTTCTTTTGGTCCAACACAATCAGCTATTCCGATAAGGGATAACGAGCAATAAACGCCACAAAAGGTGTGCAAATGACCACAAAAAGAGCAAGCACGAACAAATGAATACAAGCGCAATCATGCTGATAACAAAACGTTGTTGGTGCGTATGTGAAAAAGAAAATACGAAATCTCTAACAAGGAGATAGGTTGTGCCTCTCTGCTGTGCGATGACACTGATCTGAGGATAAGCATAACCTACATATTCTAGAATTCATTGTTGTTTGCCGCTTCTCTGCTGTGCGATGGCACTGACCTAAGGATTGGCTTCTTTTGAAAGCTCTAAGAATAGTCTCTTCTTGTCAAAATCCTATAGACCGCTCGAAAGTCCTCTAAGGAATTTTGATTACCATATAAGCTTGGGATCCACAAATGTTGGTTGAAATAATATAACTTAATTCTTTACCAATGCATGTCAAAAGTCTGTGTATGGATTTAAGTGGACAAATATACTGACAATCGTCGTGTATGCACTGACTGAAGTTGATAATCAAAGTACGTTACGTATCATATCAAGCATGATTCCCAGTTAGATCTTAGAAGTCTTAGAAGAGTGAGAAAGCTGTGATATGCAAGTGTTTAAAGTTAAATACTAATCAAAGGTTCCAAGTAATGCTGTTTATCCTGTCTGATTCCATATGAGTCTGTCCTTGATATCATGTCATGCATATAATGGGCTACACAAACAAACCCTAACAAAAATCACAAAAATATGTTCGTTTGTCGGATTGTGTATATTGTTATCTGTTAATGTCACTAAACCAGCTTAATGTTTACTTAAACAAATTGTTTGAAAGGATAAAAGTATCACGTCTGAGGTGATTGGGTGGATAAATGGATCACGTTGAGGTGATCGGGGTGGATAAATGGATCACGTCTGAGGTGATCGGGTGGATAAATGGATCACGTCTGAGGTGATCAGTGGGTGTGTTAATCTAAAAGTGATCATGTCTGAGATGATCAATTGCACATAATGTTTTATCATTGTTTCAGAAAAACTATGTTTCGGTTAATGAAATGACTAAAATGGCACAAGTATGGCCCAGTCGCATGACTGAATCATCAGTATGAACCAGTCGTACGAATGGAGCATACGAATGAGTACAATCGTACGATTGGACAATGCGAATGAATCCAATCGGACGATTGAAAGTGACCGACTAGGTCAAACGTGCGAATGGAGGTCAATTGAGCGAATGGAACTGGTCGATTGAATGAATCGTACGACCCAGTTTCAATCGCACGACTAAATCATGCGATTAGACTCGATCGTACGACTGGAGATTGAGTCGGCTGAATGAGTCGAGAGAATGGGTTTATTCGCCCGACGGAGATGAGTTTTAGTATAAATAGGGCACTCAGTCGATCGCAGACCCCATTCGCCCTAAATCTCAAAATCGCACCGTTACTCTGCCTAAATTTGATTTGAACTCAAACATCCATTATACTTGATTTCTGACATTTTGGCATTGGTATACAGGTAAAACGCGACAGAAAGACGATTGAAACTGTCAAAATTGGTTCGAAATACAGGCTCATTTGACCTAGATTTGAACTGAAACAAAGTTATACAAAACTACCTTAATCACATACAATATTAAAATCAATGGATTAGGTGGTTTAGATACATGATTGCGAGTCTAATGAACATGAACTTAATGTTTAATTTAGCCATTTGAGGAATCTGAGTCTCAATGGAATCGAACAGTGAGTCATGCGACTGGTTCCCCAGAATGAACTTCAATCGCATGATTGAAAGGGGCGACTCATTCAATCGGCCGAATGAATAATGCGAATGGGTTGAGTGTGTCATACGACTGGACTCCAGAATGAACTTCAATCGCACGATTGAAAGGACGATTCATTCAATCGGCCGAATGAATCATGCGAATGAGTTCAATCACACAATTGAACTGAACTTTTTCTGATTTGGTCAAACTTTGTTTTTCATGTGTTCTCACGTGCGTCTGCTATTTGTTACAGGAATATGGCTAATCGTTGGACCATTAATCCAAAGCACAACATTTGTGCTCACTTGGATTCCACCTCGAGGAATGGTGGTGAGTTTGCTGGGATCATCGACTTTTTGAGGAGATCACGGATATACAGAGCCATATCTACACCCTGTACTCCCTACCAGTCCATTCACCAATCATTCTGGGAGGGAGCTTCGGTAGATCGATCTGTGGAACCCTACCGCATCCGAAGTACTATCTTTGGTAGGGAGATCGAGATTACAGTGGCAGATATCAGGAGAGTATTGGGATTTGGAGATGATGAGGCTCATCCCCTTAAGCTGCATCCTCTGACGGTTCGAGGTTGCTTTATGAGGATCGGGTACTGCGGGGACATCAACTGGGTGTGCTGAACAAGAGCAACCTAGCCCCCAGTACAAGTAACTAGCACACATCATACTGTAGTGCATAGCATCCAGGAGGGGTGGGTTTGATGATCTGTCAGACCAAATCTAGAATGCCTATGTTGCATTGGTCCAAAACCACCCTTCAGCTTCTCCAACATGATCTTCACGTATCTGATAGAGAATTTAGAGGCAAAGGGGAAGGAAGGATTTTGCATGTACCCCCGATTCCTACAGCTGATTTTTAATGAGAAGTTGCCTGATCTGCCCAAGGAAAAGAGTGATTCAGTGGCATTAGAGATCATGGATGACACCACTCTTGGGAGAATGAAGGTGTATAGGGGCAAGCAGTGAAGCCGGTTATGAAGAGGGCATCTGGCCCGGGATGATTATGTTGCGCCAAGGAGATTCAATGGCGTCATGATGACAGCGGATCTGACACTGAGGTGATTGCGATATCATCTGATGACTCAGATGACGATGATAGCCAGGATGGCAGTGGTGGCCAGTTATTTCTGAGGGCCCCTCTACTCACACAGCTCAGCCATCACCACATACAGACACGGCTGCTGCTGGGTTTATACCTGATTTCTGCCCGCCAGACGATGTTGAGGAAGAGAGCGAGGAAGAAGGTCTGACCAAGAGAGTTGGCAGCAAAGTGGTTGCCACAGAGAGAGGACTGAGGGTTGTGGGTGGTCAGTCGGGTACATCAGGGGATCCACACACAGATTCTGATCTGGCTTATGCCCCTGATGAACCCAGCACCAGAATAGGACCCCGTGTCTAGGAGACCATGGCGAGACCTCAGTAAACGATACGATTCACCACCTCCGTCACTACCACCACCACATCCACTCCACCATCAAGCACACCTCGTCCTTCCACTCCATCCCAAACCCTCTATTCCCATCTCACACTCCTCATCACCACCATGACCACTGTACCCCTACTACATCATTCCCACCATCTATACTAGCCACCACAACCACCACTACTCACCAACCGGACCCTCATCTGCTCCAACTAGCTCATTCATACCACCTGTCTCAGTGGTAAAGCAGCTTGCAGCACTCAACAGCATGGTGGTCAAGCTGCTAGCCTCTGATGAGGCCAAGACTGCTCAGATTCAGCAGTTAAGAGAGCAGTGTTCCTCCCAGACATCTGAGATTCATCAGTTAAGGGAGTTGACTTCATCTCAAGCTCAGCTGATCGCAGCACTGACTGATCAGATCACTGGTCTATTAGAGCACGAGATTGAGACAGATAGGAAGTTGGATGAGTTAAAGGCTGCAAACAAGTCTATCTTGCTAAAGCTGAAAGGAACTCAGAGTGAGCCCCTCAAGATTGTGAAGGGGATGATGATGAGGAGGACAATGATGATGAGGATGACGAAGATGAGGATGATGAAAGTGAGGAAGGTGATGATAGTGATGACAAGAAAGATGATAATGATGATGAAGGATGAGAGGTGCAGGAGAACAAAGTGATGAAGCAGCAGACGAGAGGCGTACTAAACAACGTCAAGACCAAGGACCTCTACGTCTGCCCCACCTAAAGATAGTCCTGAGATTCAAGACAAAAGTACTGATTAGTTATTTATGTTTCTGTATTTAAAAGGCTTGTGTACTTGGAAAATTGTGTAACACTTATGTAATTAATGTTTATATCTTTTGTCTTAATAATGATTGTGTTTGATTACTTACTAACAAGTATTGTGTTGCATGTTTAAATCAAGCAGATCCAAACTTTCAAAGAGATGAATACGATGTCGAACCCCTACAACAGGTCAGGAGTCAGTTAACAATGATTCTTGATCTGTAGGGTATCGTAAGGAGATCGGTTGAGTATACCCCTGAAGAGGGAGAGATTATTCACAGCTTCACTAAGGAACAGTTGGCAGAAATGTTCAAACTCACGCCGACGACATAGTGAAAGACGCTCCAAAAGTTCAAGTTGATAGTGATGAAGAACTACACGACATAGATGAGATTAAGATAGAGGATATAAACAGACCAATGCTATCCAGAGTACACTGACACTGAAAGTCATGTCATTCCAAATCTGGATGACAATCTGGTCAGCGAGACTTTTGAAACTCTGGATAAGATGGAAGAAGAGTCCGATAAACAAGAAGATACAGCCAGAGCTACTGAGGAGGAAGTCAAAGAGAGAAAGGCTGAATGGGCTGCTTGTTTTGCGGATCTTCGTGCCCAACGAAATGCTCCAACGTCTGATGCCTACACCAAGCTCTACAGAGTGAAGAAACATCAAAAGGTGTCTGGCAAGATTATATTGTGGGCGTATTTTGATGACCTTAACGCTTATGCGGTTAAGAGAGAGAAAGGTATTGAGTATTTTAGATTCCCACACGATCTGAAAACTCTACCTGGTTTTGAGCTCAACCAACTGGCAAAGCTGAAGCTACCTTATGCTGATCCTAGAAAGATGTCAAGTTGGTTCGAAGCTGCGTTAAAGAAAGAGTACTACACCCGGTGGGTAAACTTCAGGCCTCAGCAACCTACGAGGAACATTCGAAGGTCTGAAGTGGATCCACGAACCGGGAAGTCAAAGATTGTGTTGAAGTGGCATCCTCCACGTACTATGTCGAAGATCCCTCTTAGGGAAATGCCTCAGGACATCACTCCACACTTCAAGTGGTGGTAGTATGATTGGCGAACAGCAGAAGCAGTCATAGTTCTGAACAAAGATGGACAGATGGATGTCATCAGGTATTTGACCCAATGTGGCTTACGAACTTGTCAGCGAATGATGTTTATACTCTCTACAAGTGGCCACTGTTCTATGACTCACAAGACATCGTACAAGCTCTCCAGTTCCAGAATGTCATATGCATCTGTTTTGTATTTGAAATACATGCAGGTGTAACCAGAGAGGAGAAGTTTAAGAAGTACGAGGAGATAATGGGTAAAGCAAGACATTAGAGGAATCTAGGTCCAAGGGGGAGTTTGTTGATACATGTGTACCTAGATTCTGAGCCTAATGTAATATCTCTGTAATGTCTTACTTATATGTAATTGAAAGTTGATTAATGAAATGCAAGTGGTTGTGGATGCTTATAATGTTTAAATGTTTCATTAATGGGTTGTGCAATGAATGGTTGATAGTTTATATAGGTAGATGGTTGTTTGAATTGATATGCTTAATGTTATGATAATTAACACATTCAAACTTAACATTATTAAGTTATCATGCGAATAGGCCATGCCAATGGACCATACGCATGAATAACTTCATGCGAATGGCTCAGTCGCACTATTGAACCAGGAGACTGGATCAGTCGTAAGACTGAAGCATGAGATTGAACCAGTCGTACGACTGAAGGCTCAGTCGTGCGTATGGATCAAACGCATAGCTCAATCGCACGACTGAACCATGCGAATGGTTCAGTCGCCACGAATGAGAAACCCTTACCTATAAATACCACTTAATTCGTGGAAAAACATAACACTTCGATTACTTGCAACCCTAGCCAACCCAGAGTATCCTGTTCGTCCATTCCAACTTCATAGAATGTCCCAGATCATTCCTAGTCCATTCTTAACGTTTTCTAATCGTTAGGATTGATCTTGATTACGTTCTCCCTGATTGGATCGCCAATCAAATAGGATTCCACATATTTGATCCGGTATAATGAAGAATCAGTTAGTACTCCGTACGTACACGGTCTAACATTTACTTCTTTTCTTTACATCACCCATAAACTTTACCTTTCTGTATCGTGGTACTAGACCTAGGCCTATCATAGACCTTCTATATCAGCGCACCGCACCCTCCTGGCCACAGTACCTAAGGTAAGTTTTAGGTGTACCATTACTATATACAATACCTTTCTGTTTCGTGGTGCTGGACCTAGGCCTATCATAGACCTTCTATAATGGTGCATCGCACCTCTTGGCCACAACACCTAAGGTAGAGTTTTAGTATACCATTTCTATATACAATACCTTTCTTTTTCATGGCGCTGGACCTAGGCCTATCATAGACCTTCTATAACGGTGCATCGCACCTTCTGGCCACAGCACCTAAGGTAGAGTTTTAGTATACCATTGCTATATACAATATCCTTCTGTATCGTGGTACTGGATCTAGGCCTATCATAGACCTTCTATAACGGTGCATCGCACCTCCTGGCCATAGTACCTAGGATATGTAGCGATGGTTCTATATAATGGTTAAACCTAGTGTCAGGATTTTACCATCTTCATAGCACACAGCCACGATTACTGAGGTCGCAAGGCAAGGATTTCATTTCGAGTTTGTTGCAACAACAAGGTCGCTCACCTCCTTTATTTGCTTGCAAGTCTTAATTACTCTCATTCATTATTAATGCATGCATTCATTCATCATGTTCCTCTTTCATTATCTTTCACTTTACGTTATATAATACTTTCATTACATTTATTAATCATAACACGTAAAGCCTTGGAAAGATAAACACGTATCGAAACAACGAACATTGACATTTACCAGTCATCAGTCATCACCATCATACATGGCAACTTCATACTTAACATAACATACATCATGCATAACATGCAACATTATCCTCATCGTGCCTAACATAACTTCTAAAGCCTCGACGGCCATCTTACATGTACTTACAGGAACTACCACATCATTACTTACCCCTGCTCTTTTCCCGAAAATCGGTAATTAAACTATGCCTCTCCTCGTACATAACAGCCCTATTTTGGTGATTGGGCACCCTTCAGTCGCATGGCTTCCATGCGACTGTACATCATGCGACTAGACCACTACGAATGGACTTCTATGCGACTGAACCTCCAATCGTGCGAATGGACCCTCAATCGTGCGATTGGAAACTATGTGAATGGACTCCTATGCGACTGAGCTCTCAGTCGTGCGAATGCACAGCTATGCGACTGAGCACCTATGAGACTGGGCTCTCAGTCGTATGACCTGTCATGCGACTGGACCCTCAGTTGTGCGATTGAACCTTAATCGTGCGATTGAATCCCAATCGTCCCTCAGTCGGCCGATTGGCCCTCCAGTCGCGTAGCCCTAACTGGGTGCAGACTGCAATTCATCCCGAACTGTTGTCGTGATTTTCAACCTCCAAACCCTTCCAAATTCATTCTAAGCCCAAATCAACCCTTTTAATCCTTAGGAAAGCATACTATGACACCATTCAAGCACACACAAGCCCGAAATCACACTCTAAACACACTATACACAATCACACCCAAATGGGTCAAACACATACATTTTCAAAAACGGGTTTCTATGTGTTCCAGCCCCAAAATCGGTTGAAAACAAGTAAAATAGGGGTCCTAGAACTCACACAAATGACCACAACGAGAAGAGCTTCGATTTGACTCGCTTCTCAATGTTTTTGCTCACTCAAACCAACCCGAACCAACTTTTCTTCCTCTTTTCTTCCTTTCTCTCTTCTCCTCTCTTGTTTGGCTGAATTTTGTGGGTGTGGGGAGAGGGTAAGGGCTGCCCTCTCCCTTAAATACCCCCACTCACCCGACTTTCTTTCGTTTGCGAGTTTGGTCCCTCGACTTTGGACTTTATTCCTTTTCTTCTTTCGTCGTCTTCAAAATGGATAAATAACCGGTGTTACAAAATAGAAGTTTAGTTTTGTAATTTAGTAGCGCTTTTGTCATTTCCTGATTCAGTCATATTGTAAACACTTTAAATTAGAGAGTGATACATCTTGAATTATTTACATTCTCGTTCATGTGCTTGTGATTCTTCTTCATCTTATTACCGTGAGTGACTATATTCAGCTTACTCCTCATGAGATCGATTTACTTATTGATGTTGATCCTTATAATTGGTATTAGATCCTTGTTGCTGTAGACTGATTGATTGAAGATTAAAGAAGTGTTTTGAAGAGTTCGTGAGCATTGAATTCATTGTTATTCAAAGTGTTTTGCTTGATTTCTACTGAGATTGATCATTTTGAAGAAAATGAAGCTGCTAAACTTGGACGCTTTCAGAGGCGAAAGGCCATGGGGAGATACCGTCTGTGATCCATGGATCTTTGATGACATTTTGAGCTTAAAACGAGATTAATTGAATCAATTAGAGACTATTAGGATCTTAAGTGAACGTAAATCACTAATTGAACACTTAATTAATCAAATTTTAATCAAATTGGTGAAAGATTAAGGTTAAAACTTTCAAAATCAAAGTGAAGTGTTTAGGCGAAAACTTGGTAATTCCGTGCGAAAAGTTACATTTCGCGTGAGAAGTTGAAGATTTCACAAGAGTTGGTAAAAGTTTGTTACAAAAGAATCAATTCGCGCTTACAACTTTCTGTAAACACTTTAAATCAGAGAATAATATGTCTTGAATTATTTACATTCTTGTTCATGTACTTGTGATTCTTCTTCATCTTATTACCATGAGTGACTATATTCCGCGTACTCCTCATAAGATCAATTCACTTATTGATGTTGATCCTTACAATTGGTATCACAGCCTTGTTGTTGTAGACCGATTGATTGAAGATTGAAGAAGTGTGTTGAAGAGTTCATGAGCATTGAATTCATTGTTATTCAAAGTAGGGTTGTTCACGAGCCGAGCCGAACCGAGCGGGCCTTTGCTCGTGCTTGGCTCGTTTCCAAACCGAACTGAGCCGATCGGCTCGTTTACAACCGAATCGAACGAGCATTTTTCGAGCGTTAAATTTTCGAGCGAACATCGAGCGAGCGCAAACGAAAACGAGCGGTTTAATAACTTAAAAATCAGCCGCATTTCATTACAAAATACTTTCATGAATGATAACACGTTGTGGCTGACGACGAAGCTAGCTAATCTGTAGCCGATAATGCGGAGAGTATATTGTAGATAACGATGACGGTGAGAGCGGAAGATGGTTGAAAAATATCTTTTAACGGCTTAGGATTTCAGTTTTATATTAAGTGTAGAATTATTTATTAGGTTGATTGATCAAGTATGCATAAATATATTTATATACTTGTATATAATGTCTCAAATCTACTAGAGCACTACGTATAAACTATATATACATATTAATTCGATCCAAACCGAACCGAGCGGACCTTTGCTCGTGCTTGGCTCATTTACAAGCGATCCGAGCCAATCGGCTCGTTTACAACCGACCAAAAATTCAAACGAGCATTTTTCGAGCGAATTTCGAACGAACGTTGAGCGAGCGTCGAGCGTCGAGCGGTTTGAACAGCCCTAATTCAAAGTGTTTTGCTTGATTTTCACTGAGATTGATCATTTCATAGAAAAGGAAGCTACTAGACTTGGTGTTCATTAATTTGATGACATTTTTAGCTTAAAACAAGATTAATTGAATCAATTAGAGACAATTAGGATCTTAAGTGAACCTAAATCAATTGAACACTTAATTAATTAGATTTTAATCAAATTGGTGAAAGACTGAGGTTGAAACTTTCAAAATCAAAGAGAACTATTCAGGCGAAAACTTGGTAATTCTATGCGAAAGTTACATTTCGCACAAGAAGTTGAAGATTTCACAAGAGTTGGTAAAGAGTTTGTTACAACAGAATCAATTTGCGCTTACAACTTTCTGTTTTCGCAAAATTCATTTGCAAAAGTTTCCACGCGAGAACTTTACACTGTTCACACGAGAACTTTGAATATTTCGCACGATAAGTTGACTATTCGCGTGAGAACTTTAAGTTTGAAGATTTTGAAGAATTTGATTTCTGAGTTTAAAAAAATGTCTAATCAAAAGCACAACACTGCTACTTTGAATCTCAATGATGAGATTAGCACTAACACTAAGCCACCTCATCTGCTCAGTGAAGAAGACTACCCAGACTGGACGTATAGGTTTAAGAATCATGTCATCTACACTGAACCCGGATGATGAAATCTATCAAGCAAGGTCCACACATTCTGGTATACAAGAATGATAAAGGATATCTGGTTCCTAAATATGAGCCTTTATAGGATGAAGATTACATGAAAAAGAAGGAGCTTGATGACAAAGCTTATGCTGCTATCACCATGGCACTTACTACTAAGATAGCATAAAAGTTTAAAGACTTTACAAAGGCTAAGGATCTGTGGGATGTAATAGAAGAACAAATCATGGGTAACAAAGACATGAGAGAGAGCAAAAAGGATATGCTCAACCAAGAGTTCAATATGTTTAATCATATTCTTAGGGAAACTTTGGAGGCTCAGTGATCAAGAGAACCAAGGATTTGTTCACCTTGACAATCAATGATCTCATCTCAACCATCACATCCTATGATATGGATGACAAGCAAAGGGCTACAAACTATATCAACACAATGGAGTTGAAACATCAACATTATATGCCAAAATGGCTAGTAACCCAAACTACTATGTCAGTTATTCCTAGTTGTGTCAACAACAACAATCTGCACATTCTGGTCATCCAACTATCAAAGATCAATTCTTACCTCAATCATTGTCTCAATACCAAGCTGCTCATCAAAATCCCTATGTCCAAGCTTAAATCCAATCTCAATCTCAAACCTACCCTTAAATTCAAGCTTCTCAACCAACACAACAAGCTTTTTTTGTCAATTCTCAATCTACTAAGCAAACCACTCTGATAGTTGAAGAGCATCTGGCTCTATTCACCACTTTCATGAACAGCTATGAAGTTTTTTCTGCAGGAAGGCTCAATGCAACAAACATCTTGGTTGATGTCTTGCAACAAGTTAATCCCGATGATGTTGAAGAGAATGATATAAAGTATCAGATGGCTATGGTGGTGTATCAAGCAAACAACTTTGCAAGAAGAACTGGTAGAAAGGTATTTGTTCTGAATAACTCAAGCATTATCGAGTTTGATAAGTCCAGTTTGAGATGCTCCAACTGTGACAAGCCTGGTCACTTTGCAAGAGAATGCACTGAACCCAGATCAAACCAGATTGATCATGGAAAGAAGATAGTGACTACGGAAGTGGAAACAAAGAATGATCAATCCAGTTTATCCAAGAACAAAGCCTTGGTGTCTCAGACCAATGAGGAGTATGATTGGTCAGACCAAATGGAAATTCTTGATATCAAGTTGTCTACTAATCTACTGGCTGAGATTCAACCAGTTAAAAAGCATGTTGAAGACAATTTATTTTCTGAGTTTGTGTCTGATGATCTACTAAATGGTGTGTTTGGTGAAGAAGAAAAAGTTGGAAAGGAACAGGAGGAAAAGGTGAAAACTGAAAAAGTGCAGTGCACTAATGAAATAGCTGTTAAGATTACTCCAGCTAAATCTGAAAAAAAGGAAGTAAAAACTGCTGAGTTCACTCCCATTAATATTAAAGAAGTCAAAGGAAAACCTGTTGAGTTGACTCCGACTAAAGAAGAACAGAAAGCCATAATTGTTGAGACTACTCCAGCATCTGCTGATGATAATCAAGTCAAAGCTGTTAAGATCATTCTAGCATTAAAAGCAGAAAAGTTTATGGAAAAGGCCTTCATGGTGAATGTTGTCCATGAAGAGACAAAGAAGAATGCAGAAAGCAATGAGGTTTATACTTCTCTTTGTTCAAATGATTGTATTAAAAGGTACAAAGATATAGAGTTCACAATGAATGCTTGATCTTAGAAGTTGAAAAACTTCAATATCAAGCTCGTAAATATAAATCTATGAGAAATTTTTAAAGATAAGATAGAAGGCTTAAACAAATCAGTTTATCAATTAAAATTAGATCTTTATGATAAAGATTGTAACATAAATGATTTGACAACTCGTAATAATGAACTATATTTGGAAATTAATATGCTAAACAGTGAACTCTTATCTGCAAATTGATTGTTAAGAAATTTGAATAATCTTCAAATATGGTTGAAGGTATAATCAGATCTCAAATGACATAGAAAATTAATGGTGGTAAAGGTGGAGTTGGTTATTCTAACATTGCACCACCTATTAACTATGATTATACTTCTTTGCCTTCATCAATTAACTCTTGTGATGAAGAGATCTATGGATTAGGTTTTCAATAAAAGTCTGACTTAGCAGCTTCAGTCAATGTTCCATTGACTATTGACACTATCTTAAAAACTAATATTAAAGTTCATCATGATAATTCTTTTGCATAAAGTGTGAAGATGGATGGGTTGGTTAAAGAATGGGAAAGTGATGATGAATTAATTTTTAAGAAAAAGAAAACTTGTAATTAAAAATCTTCGTGTAATTCATCATCAAAGATTAATGAAAGTTTAGATGTTTCTTGTACTACAAATGTTTGTTCAACAATGTCTAACAAAGAAAAGAAACTGAAATCCAAAATAGTTTTTAAGAACTATGAACGAAAACAAGTCACAACATTTATATCTGACTTGAAAAATAATTTTAAGAACAGGTTTGTTTCAAAAGGAAATAGTGATAAAGAAGATCATATTTTTAAAGAAACAAATGCAAGTTTATTTAAAAATAAATTTCCTAGTATTGCTAACTCTATGAAACAAGATGTTTGTAGTTCAGGTACAAAAGAAACTGGTCCTACTCCAGTACCTTCTGTTCATAAGGATAAAGCTAAACTTAAAGCCTCGCCAGCCTCAGAAGAGAATCATTCTCTTAGAACAAATCATAATGAAAAGGAAAAATGAGAGACTGTTAAATAATCTATAGGCCAACGACATACTAAAGCCAGATTCTATGCTAACCGTGGAAGTTATCATCAACAGTTTGAGAAAATAACTCAAGAGCAAAATGTGTATCATAATAGATGTTGTTATATGTGTGGAAAGCTAAATCATATGGATAGAAATTGTTATCGTAAGCAATTGACAAGTAAACAAAGGTTTCATAATTCTAATGCAAATAATAGAAAACAATTCTTTCTTAATGCAAAATTTAAAACAAATTTGAATCATTCAAACTTTTTTACTAATAAAAGAAATGATCAAACAAACACAAATTTGCAAAAAGAAAATGCAAACAAGAAACCTTTACATGTACATGATGATAATTCAACTTCCACACCAAGTACTTTCAAGAAATTGATTACAAATCTAATCAAACCAATTCAGAAATGGAAAGTTAAAGAAAAAGAAGATGAATCTAATATTGTTGAAGATTACATATTCAATGATAAAAGATATGTTATTAAAATCCATATTATATTTAGATAAAATGGTGTACTCAAGTCAACCACGGCTTGGGTTCCTAAAATTGAATAAATCATTCATTTGTGCAGGAACATCCAAGACCCAACATCAATAGTGTTTGACACGTTGACAGTAGATGTTCAAGGCACATGACTGGTAATATATCTCTGTTAAACAACATTAAACCTTATAACGGAGGATATGCTATATTTGCTGGAGACAAAGGTGGTAAGATTACAAAGCAAGGTACAGTGTCAAATGATGTGTTAAGCTTTGAAGATGTCAATTTTCTAGAGGAACTAAAACTTTGTTAAGTGTCTCTCAAATTTATGACAAACAATATTCAACAAATTTAATTGATGAAGAATGTCTAATTCTAAAACCTGGATGTGTAATTCCTGATAAGTGGATCTTATTAAAAACTTCAAGAGATAAAGACACGTACTTACTTGATATGAATGGATCTCATTCATTCTTCACTACGTCGTGTTTGTTGTCAAAAGCCTCAGAAAGTGATTCATTATTATGGTATTGTCATCTTGGTCATGTAAATATTAAAAATATGAACAAGTTGGTTAGAGGAAATCATATTGTTGGCCTGCCTTTGAAAGAATTTTAACTCACTGAACATTGTCTTTCATGTTCAAAAGGCAAACAACATAAACTTCCTCATAAACCAGTTACTCAGATAAAAATTGACTTATACTTTAAATGTTACATATTGATTTATTTGGTCCATTAAGTGTTTTAAGTTTAGGATGTCGTGTCTAGTCATTACTGATGATTTGTCTAGATTTAAATGGGTCTTCTTCTTATCAACCAAAGAAGAGACACCTCATTTGCTAATAAAATCCATAAATCTACTGGAGAATTAGACTGATAAAAAAATCAAATGCTTCCGAAGTGATAATGGAACCGAATTTTTCAATCATACATTAAATGAATTCTGTGATTTAAAGGGAATAGATAGGCATTTTAGTTCTGCAGGAACTTCACAAAAAAATGAAGTTGCTGAAAGACGAAACAGAACTTTAATTAAAGTTGGCAGAACAATGTTATCAGTAGCCAAATTACCATCATTCTTTTGGACTGAAGCTGTTAACGCTACTTGTTATGTTCAGAACCGTGTCTTAATCCATAAACAACAAAACGTGATTCCTTATGAAATCATTTTCAAACATAAACCTAAAGTCAAATATTTCAAAACTTTTGGATGTTGTTTTACATTGTTAAACACATCTGATTCAAAGTGAAAATTTGATGAAAAAGCCGATGAATGTTATTTTGTTGGATATTCAGCCAACAAGGTAGCATATCGGGTTTATATTAAAATATCTAAATAAATAATTGAGTCATTTGATATTGATTGGCATGAGTCTAACAAAACAGACGCAGGTTTTGCTCATTCATGGTTTTATGATTATGCATCATTATTTGAAACGTTTAATCGATCGTATGTTGTTTTCACAACTACTCTACCTTTGACATCCTCAATTTAGGATATCTTTTCTGATGATATCGGATCTATTCCTTCTCAAGAAAAGGAATATATTTATATATACCTTCATCTTCATCTAGTTCAGCTGCTCCGCAAGTTTCTAAATCTGACACGTCTCATTCTGAGCCAGTTGTTAAGCAAGCTCCACAAGTTTCTGATCAGAGTTGTTCTTCTACACAAGTTGATCAAATTGATACCGTTCAAGTTCCCTTTGATGATTTATTTGTTGATAATGATAATTATCAAGAGGAAGACTTTGTTTATCGACAGAAGGAGTAAACATTGTTGAAGAACCAGTG
>CM044002.1:93569375-93589375 GCA_024085815.1 Flaveria linearis
TAGCTGATGGGCTACCAGAGAAGTGGGATTCGTTCATTTCCACTCTTCGATACAACTCAGTGCTGGAGACTTTGGACATCAATGACTTCATCCTGAAACTGAGAGAAGAAGAAGTTAGGCACAAGTACAGGACAAAGAAAGGAGCATACACTCAAGATCCATCTCTCTACAACGTTACCCCTACTTCAACTGCTAAATCCTCCAACGCTCCTCTGCAAACTGCTTTTGTGTCCAATGCATCATCTGCAACTGAACAAAGATCATCGGCCGGTGGTGAGTCTTATGTGTCATCAGGGGTTCAACAAAGCTCTACAGTTACTCAATCAACGAAGTTAGTGACAAAAAATCTGGGAAAAGTAATTGTGGAAGTGGCTAAGGAGCACATGGACCTACTTGCTGCTGTGGTTCACTCCTATGATGGTTTAGTAGCAGGGAAAATTGGAAATTGTCACCTGGCTGATGAAGACTACGAGCAGGTCGATGAAAATGAACTGGAGAGAATGGATATAATGTGGGCTCTCACAAGTGCTGTGCGACGAGCAAAGAAGTTTGTGAAGAAGACATGATAGAATCTGGTGGCTACCAAAGATATTACTTTTGGATTCGACAAGTCCAAAGTCACCTGTTTCAACTCTGGAGAAAAGGGCCATTTCAAGTGGGAATGTGTTAAACCGAAGAAGACCGGCAATGGGAACCCGTTCTCGTCTTTCAACAAACAAGAGAAAGAGAAAAAGACAACCTCAACAAGAAGTGACTCAAAGGCAATGGTAGCTAAAGTGATGAAGGACAGGACTGGTCCTTCCGATTTTTATCTGATAGTGAAGCCAACATTGCATCTATTGAAGATTTGAATGAAGACTCAGCGAGTGAGGGGGAGAGCTCAGTTGAGATTGATACTGTTGACATGGATGAGACCTTAGCTGCTGTTAATCAAATTGTTGAGAATGAGCTGAATACTGAATCTGAAGCACAACCAGAGTCTCAAAATGCTTTTATGGCCGGAACGTCTACATCTGCACAGGTAGAAACAAAAGATGAACTTTTTGCTAAACATGCTTGTGCTGAATGTGATAAATTTAGAGAAAGCATTGATCTGAAATTTGCTAGGTTATTAGATCACAATGATAACTTAGTAAATGACTTAAAATTATGCACAGAGGCAAATAGAGTTTTAAAACAAAATGAAAGTAGCTATAAGGAAAAGATTGAGGCATTAAAGAAACAGTTAAAAGAAACTGAAGTTGTTGCATTCAACCAAGAAAATGACATTAAGTTCTATTTAAAGACTATTGAAGAAACTAAAAAGGACAAAGCAATTTTACAAGTTGAAAATGAGTCTTTAAAGCAAAAACTTCACAGTCTTGCTAGTTGTTCACATATTGTGAAAAACTTGGTTAAGGAACGCAACAACGGGAAAGGTTTGGGTTATAAGGTTGTGCCTCCACCACATGAGACTCTTCTGAACACCAAACAACGTCCAAGCAATAATAATCCAATAAAGGACCATGTGGTGATAACTCCTCTGGTCAGTGATCCAGACACAACAGTTAAACCTGTACCTCCGGCTGCTGATCAGACAACAGCAACATCAGGCACAACTGGTAATAACATCACGGAAAACCGGGTGGAAGAGAATGTGAATGCATCTCTTGGGTTGGATTCAAAATGTGCTATTACACAGCCTAAGATTTCTAAAACCACTCAAACTAAACCGGTTAAGAAAGATAACACTCATCTTCAATGACAAGCTAATCATAATGTTAAACATGTAAAATTTGTCAAGGAAGGTGAACATCAAACAAATGAGACCAAAAAATCCTTACCTGAGGTCTACTCCCCACCCCACAAGAGATCTCCTAGTCCTTATGAAAGGAGATCCTGTTACACTTGTGGTCAACGAGGTCACATCTCTTCAAATTGTCCTCGCTATCAGACACCTAGGATTAAGATTAAACTGGAAAAAGAAGTTAAACAGTTCCCAAGACAGAGAGCAAAGACTCCTGTTAGGTCTAACACACCTGCTAGGTCTTATACATCTCCTCAACACCACAGACAACATAGACAAGTCACTGGCAAGTCTGTGATGCCTGAGGTGAAACCGGTTTTGGAAATTAAACCAAAGGTTCAAACTGTCAATCAGTCAACTGTTTATCACAAACAATCCTTTCAAAAGGATGGTTTATGGAAAGCAAAAACGTCTGATGTGTCTGAAAGCAGTGACAAATTGAAGGTTGAGATAACATCATCTGATAAAGGACAGTGGGTTGAGTTCATCATATGTGATACCTCTGGGAAACCCAAGCCAGTCAAGGCTTGGGTCCCCCTCCTTAACTAATTGTTTTCAATTATGTGCAGGGTGTCCGCTATAGTGCGTCTACCAATACATGGGTTGTAGATAGCGGAGCTTCCAGGCACATGACGGAAATAAGTCTCTCCTTTTCAATGTCAAACAAATTAAAGGGGGACATGTTTCTTTTACTAGTAACAAAGGAGGATACATTACCGCTCAAGGAGAAGTAGGTAATGTAAAGGTAAGATTTGATAAAGTAAATTTTGTTCAACAATTGGAAAACAATCTGCTTTCAGCGTCTCAGATATGTGACAAGGGCTTCAAAGTGATGTTTGACAATCGCAAGTGTTACATTCTGAAGAAAGAGATGGAGATACTAGAGGAGCAGGTATTAATGTCAGCATCCAGGTACAATGATTTATATGTATTGGATATGTCTAATGCTTCTACTTCTGAGTCTACGGTTCAGAGTTTCTTGTCCAGAGCAACAGAGAAGGAATCCATCTCATGGCACCGAAGAATGGGACACATTAATCACAGGAAGATGAATCATCTGATTCATAACAATTTAGTTGAGGGAGTTACTGTCAAGAACTTCAAACTTCCTGATTTTTATGTCTCATGCAGGAAAGGAAAGTAGACCAGGAAATCTCATAAGACCAATCATGTCAATTCTATAGAGATGCCCCTGGACTTACTGCACATGGATCTATTCGGTCCTGTAAGCACGAAGAGTATCGCCGGAGACTGGTACTGCTTTGTAGTCACAGATGACTACTCACGCTTCTCCTGGGTGATGTTTCTGAAAGCTAAGTCAGAAAGATGTGAGTCATTCAAGGTGCTCGTCACAACATTGGAGTCTCTCTACAAAGTGAAGGTGTGGAAGATTCGTTCAGACAATGGAACGGAGTTTAAGAATTAGTGGATGGATGCCTTCTGCAAAGAGAAGGGAATTGTTCATCAGTTCACCTCGGCATACACACCACAGATGAATGGAGTTGCTGAACGAAAGAATCGGAGCTTGATCGAGACTGCACGGAGTATGTTGGCGGATTCTAAGCTACCAATACAGTTCGGGAATGAAGCGGTTGCCAATGCTTGCTACATACTTAATCGTGTGCTAGTAGTCAAAAGGCATGGAAGACTTGCTATGAGTTGCTTCAGAAGCGCAAACCGAACCTGGAGTATCTAGAACCTTTTGGGGCTCCATGTACATTGTTAAAGAAGACTCAGGAGGGCAAGTTCAGCGAGAAAGCTGATCAAGGGATCTTTCTAGGATACAACATACCAGACAAACGGGTTTACAACAACTCAACAGGTCAGGTAGAAGTGTGGTGCAATGTAGATGTACAAAGATACAACACTCCTCCTGCTGGAAAAGGTCCATCATCATTCTTCGATTGCAATGGCTTTTTCAAATCCTTTACCTTCCTCAGCTTGATTCAGATGAAGAGATTGCGACTCAGATGATGTACGATATTCTAAATACACCAAATCTGGATACAAGCAACATAACACCTGCCAATGCTACTTCAGGATCTTCAACTCCTGCTCAGGACGAGAGTGATGACTCATCAGATGATGAAGAAGCAGCTGAGACTGACATCGAGCATAATGTAAATCAAGAAGTTAGATCATCAGCTGCTGAACCAGCATCGGGAAATCTGGATACTGAACCTGCAGCCACGAATCTTGATTCTGAAGTTGTCGTTCCTACGACACCAGTGACTAGGATCAGTGTGAATCATCCCCCCACGTCTATCATTGGGGATATTCAATCCGGTGTGCAGACACGAAATCAGCTATATTCTGCTGATTATGCTGCAGTCATGGAAAAGGGATACGTCAATGACGGGGCTTTCTCATGTTTTGTTTCACAAATCGAGCCTAAGTACATCAGTGACGCACTGAAGGATGAGGCCTGGGTCAATGCTATGCAGGAAGAGCTGCTACAGTTCAAGAAACTTGGAGTGTGGACACTTGTTGATAGGCCAAAAGGCGTGAAAGTGATTGGTACAAAATGGGTACTGAAGTGCAAGAAAGACGACCAAGGTGTTGTTATCAGAAACAAGGCACGACTGGTTGTTCAAGGATTCAGACAAGTCGAGGGCGTCGACTACAATGAAGTGTTTGCACCAGTGGCATGAATAGAAGCAATTCGGATATTCCTTGCCTACGTATCATACATGAAGATCAAAGTTTATCAACTGGATGTGAAGAGTGCATTCCTTCATGGGGAAATCCGTGAGGAAGTATACGTCAGTCAACCCGAGGGATTCGAGGATCCTTATCATCGGGACAGAGTCTTCAAGTTAGACAAGGCTCTGTATGGGCTACATCAGGCTCCTCGAGCCTGGTATGAGAAGCTCTCCACCCATCTAGTGAAACACGGCTTTCGCAGGGGTGTGATTGACTGCACGTTGTTCATTAAAGAAAAGGATGGTGATTTGCTTATGGCGCAGATCTATGTGGATGACATCATCTTTGGCTCCAAAAACGAAGAGTTGTGCAAAGAATTCGAATCTGTAATGAAGGCAGAGTTTGAAATGAGTGCCACGGGAGAAATGAAGTTCTTCTTGGGATTACAGGTGGATCAAACACCAACCGGTATTTTCTTACATCAGACTAAGTATGTCGGTGACATTCTGAGTCGGTTTGATATGGAAAACGTCACTATTGCCGGTACCCCTCTCGCTACAAATCATGATGTGGCTCCTGATGAGAATAAGGATTTGGTGGATGCCACTATGTATCGTGGGATGATCGGATCTCTCATGTATCTCACTGCCTCGCGTCCAGATATCATATATGCCACATGTTTATGTTCCCGATATCAAACAAAACCCAAAGTAAATCATCTGATTGGGGTGAAGAGGATTTTTCGTTATCTGAAGGGTACTCCAACACTGGGGTTGTGGTATCCTCATGATGATGACTTTGAGCTAACTGCGTACAGTGATTCAGACTATGGTGGTTGTAAGATGAACTTTAAGTCTACATCAGCAGGGTGTCAGTTTTTTGGAAGGCGGTTAGTTACGTGGCAATGCAAGAAGCAGACATGTTGCTGCTGCAAGTTGCTAGTCTCAGATCATCTGGATCCAATAGCAAATGCGGGACTACGGTTTGCAATTTTCCAACACTCCTATTTATGTTGATAACTCTGCTGCCATAGCTGTAACTAAAAATCCGGTTCAACAACCTAAAACAAAACACATCGGCATAAAGTATCATTTCATACGCGACTGCTATGAATAACAATTAATTGATGTGGTTAAAGTAAACACGGATTTTCAACGCGCTGACCTCTACACCAAACCATTTGATAAACCTAGATTTTTCTATCTGTTAGAGGTCAACGGAGTTAAAAAGAAAAGTGACGTTATCTCAGAAGACACAGACGCGTAGTCTGACACATGTGTACTCTTTAATTTTATATTTATTTTTTCTTTAGTTTATGTCTTTTAATTTCCTTGTCGTATAAAAATCCAAAAACACAAAAAGATTTTCTGTTTTAGAATTTTAGGGGGAGATTAGGTTATGTTCAGTAATTATTTACTTAAAAAAAGGGAAGGTTAGTTAAGCTGAAAAGGAAAAGACAGAAAGACCAGAAATGTGATTCAGCAAAATGGAAAGTGATAGTATACAGGTGTCGCGTTACTTGGAACACCAAAAAGATTTTTGTTTTGCAAGGTTAATTAAATCACAGAAAATTATAAATCAGAGAAGTCTAGGTCTAACATATTGGGAAAATGATAGTACGCTTGGTTGGTATTGTACTACCCGGAGAAAGTAGATCTAGGGTGGTGCCAGTGCATTAGACTATGTGTCGGTAGATTCAACACAATAGATCAGTAGACATCATCAGTGATTTGGCTTAAACTTAAATAATTCAACAAGTTGTGGGTTTTCATGGTATCCCTGGTCTGCACAATCAATCAATTTCCAATAAGGGGTGAGGAGCAAGCAAATGCCACAAATGTGAGCAAAGACTTGAAAAACAGAGCAAAAGATGACAAATGTCACTGAAAACAATGTATATTCAAATATAATGCTCTAAGAAGAAGATAGGTATTGCGCCTCTCTGCTGTGCGATGGCACTGACCTGAGGTTTAGCATAACCTATCCGTTCTAAGAATTCATTGCTGTTTGTGCCTCTCTGCTGTGCGATGGCACTGACCTGAGGCTTAGCATCTCTTTGAAAATTCTTAGAACCAAATCTTCTAAGTCCCAAGACCGCTCAAAAATCTCCTGAGGAAGATTGATTACCATATTCCTGTGGAACACACAAACACTTGTTGACCTAATTCATCTAATTAATCACTGATGCGTGTCAAAAGTCTGTGTATGGATTTAAGTGGACAAGTATACTGACAATCTTCATGGCTGCATCACCTGAAACTCAAAATCAATGAGTGTTACGTATCATATCAAGCATGATTCCCAGTTAGAACTTAGAAGTCTTAGATGAGTGAAAAACTGTGATATGTAATTGATGCAAGTGCTTAAATTTAAATACAGATAACAGGTTCCAAGTAATGGTGTATATGCCTGTCTGATTACATATGAGTCTGTCCTTGATATGATGTCAATGCTAAAAGGCTACACTAACCTGCCCTAACAAAAATCACAAAAAGATGTTTATGTTGTTCGTAGTTTAAAATTTTCAAGCTATATGTATAGTGTGTCAGTGTCGGACTATGCATATTGTTCTCTGTTAACATCACCAAATGAGTTTAATGTCCATACTAAACAAATTGTCACTGAAAGTTTAAATGGATCATGTCTAAGATGATCAGGTAGATAAATGGATCATGTCTGAGATGATCGGGTGGATAAATGGATCATGTCTGAGATGATCGGGTGGATAAATGGATCATGTCTGAGATGATCGGGTGGATAAATGGATCGTGTCTGAGATGATCGGGTGGATAAATGGATCATGTCTGAGATGATCGGGTGGATAAATGGATCACGTCTGAGGTGATCAACAGAGTTTAATCTAAAAGTGAGTCTGTCTGAGATGATAAATTGTCCTTAATGTTTTATCTATTGCCAAGTGAAGCTAAGTGTCGGTTGGTAAAATGGTCAAAATGTCACAAGTATGGCCCAGTCGCACGACTGAATCATCAGTATAAACAAGTCATACGAATGGAGCATACGAATGAGTACAATCGTACGATTGGACCATGCGAATGTGTAACACCCAAAAGTTGACTTGTTTGGAGAGTTATGCGACTGGAGGCTCAGTCGCATGGAATTCATGCGACTGGAGGTCCAATCGCATGGTAATCGGACGACTGAGGGTCCAGATGCCTGGGTTAGGGCGACTGGACAGTGACTTAAGGGAGGAGGCTGCCATCTCCCCTCCTCACACTTGCAAATTTCAGTCAGGAAGAAGAGCAGGGAGAGAAGAGAGAAAGAAGAGAAAAAGAGAGAAAGTGGTGATTCGGGCTCGAAACTTATCGAGTGACTAGTCCAAACGAAGTTCTTTATCTTCTTCTTGTTTGTGTGAGTTCTAGGACCCCTCATTTACTTGTTTTCAAACGATTTTGGGGTTGGAACACATATTAACCCGTTTTTGAAATGTATGAGTTTGACCCATTTGGGTGTAATTGTATGTAATGTGTTTAGAGTGCGATTTTGGACTTGTATGTGCTTGTATGATGTCCTAGTATGTTTCCTTAAGGTTTACGAGGGGTAATTTGGGCTGGAAATGAGTTTGGAGGTGTTTGAGGGCCGTATGTCGCGACTGCAGTTCGGGATGAACTCCAGTCGCTGCCCGGTTAGGGCTAGACGACTGAAGGGCCAATCGCACGACTGATGTTCAATCGCACGATTGAGGCTCAGTCGCACGACTGGGGATTCTGTCGCACGGCAGGTCATGCGACTGGGAGTTCAGTCGCACAAGTCCAGTCGCATAGTTGTTCAGTCGCACGACTGAGGGTTAGTCGCATAGAAGCCCATTCGCATAGTGTTTATTCGCATGATAGGAGGTCCATTCACACGATTTTATGCCCATTCGCATAGTTGCCCAATCGCATGATCCAGTCACGTGGAGGCCATGCGACTGAAGTATGTCCAATCGCCCTAAAAGGGCTGTTCTGTACAAGGAGAGAGATAGTATTGCATGTATATGACTGACGTATGTATGATAAGTATGATGTAGTCTTATATGATGGTAATGACTGATGATTTGTAAATATCGATGTTCCTTGTTTTCGATACGTGTTTGCCTTTCCGTGACTTTATGTGTTAATTAATGAATGAAACGAAAGTATTAAGAAACATAAAGTGAAAGATAATGAAAGAGGAACATGATGAATGAATGCATGCATTAATGAATGAACGAATGAATGTAAGAAAGACTTGCAAACAAATGTATGGAGGTGCACACCCCTGGCACGTGATAGCTCAACGGTGTGCGGGTTAGCTACCCCTAGGTGACTGGATCAACAGTAGTGCACAACGCTCGTGATTGATCATCACAGGTCCAGCACCCGCAGTAGTGCACAATGTTCAGGATATAGCATATGGCATTGATCCAGAACGAAAGTGGAAAGATAAGTGGTGCATGTACCTACCCTAGGTGACTGGATCAGCAGTAGTGCACAACGTTCGTGGTTGATTACCACAGGTCCAGCACCAGCAGTATTGCACAATGTTCGGGGTGTTGTACATGTCACCGAATGTAATGAACGTACGAATGGACGTATTAAATGTATGAATGTATGTAATGAACGTACGAAAGAATGTAATGAATGTATGAATGAAGGTAAGAAATGTATGAAAGAACGAAGGAGTTCATGAACGAACGTGAATGATAACGATGAACGGTACACGAATGAAAGCTAATGAATGAATGATGAAGATAATAATAATATTATCAAAGTGTACGTATGTCATGTGATCGTGTGTATGTAAGAACGGTTTTAATGAAAGAAAAGTTTGTTTAATTATAAAACTAGAACTCAATCAGCAACGCTGACTTTTTATGTGTTTCCAGTTGGCAGGTAGTGTTGCTGAGGATGGCACGAGGCGGCTACTTAGCTCTTTTGGGATGGCATTTCTTTGTTAATATTTTTGTAATATATAATGTAGAATGTATTTAGAAAACAAAGTGGTGTTTGTTGAGAATTCAAATAAACGGGATTACTTAAGGAATCCTCTCACCACTAAAAGTCACTGTTTATGACTATTTTGTAATTGACTAATGATGTATCGCCTTGCAAAAGCTTTTATGATGAAATGAGATATCTCTTTCGAATGTTTCCGCTGCAATGTCTATTTAAAATAGTTGTAAAATATATGTTTATGTGCAATGAATGACCAACTGTAAGCGTCCCGGGAACGGGGCCTTACAAGTTGGTATCAGAGCCAAAGTTTAAGTGAAACGGGTAAATTTTCAAAATAAATCTTAACTTAAACTGAGAATGGGATGGAAAGGGAAGGAATGCCAATTTGAGTAGCTGCGTGCCATCATGCATTTTCTTAAAATTAATCGATATTATGTGCGCATGTTATATGGTGTATGTGTTACTGTTAGAATTAGATACTAATGTAGTCAGGACAGGTAATGCTCGGGGTACGAAGAGTAAAGTAAGTGGCTAATCACAACTGGCCACTATAATTAGGGACTTGCTATACTTGACATAAACTGAGCTAGTCCCTTGAATGACCGTGTTGGTGTTTGAATCTTTCAGTATGTGATATAGAATGGCTGGTGGTAGATCTTCTAAGGCCTCACGGGGTGGAGGTGGTGGCGGACGTGGTGCTGAACCACGGGCCACAAGAGGAAGACCAAGGGTGGAGAAAGTGGTTCATGAAGAACACGAGACCCCTCATCAGGAGGGTGTGGACGAGAGCGCCAATTTGAGAGCCTCGGTAAAAGAGGCGGTGGTTGAAGAGGTGCATGAGCTCATGCAGACGATCTTACCATCTGTGGTGACCGAAGTGATAAAGGCTGTCCGGGAAGGAGAAAGAAAAGAGAGGAATAGGTCCTCGGGAAGGCAGGAGCAATCAGGGCCGGAAATAGTTCTTTCTGATGATGAAGAGGAAGAGGAGGAGGAGCCTGTGCATGAGACAGCACGAGGCTGTAATTACGGGGCGTTTATGAAGTGCAAGCCCCCTACTTTTGACGGTAATGGCACTGCTACTGCTCATCGATGGGTGAGAGAAATGGAGGCTGTCCTTGATATCAGCGAGTGCCGGGAGGACCAAAAAATGAAGTTCGCTACCCACTCTTTTACGGATTCGGCTCTGTGCTGGTGGGACAACATAGTCCAAGCCGAGCGTAGCAGGGCCATTGGAAAAATGAAGTGGTCCGAGCTGAAAAGGTTAGTGATCGAGGAGTTCTGTCCTCATCGGGAGATGGATAAAGTTGAGAGAGAGTTCCTGCAGCTAGAGGCGGGGACGATGACCCACCGACAGTACGCCATGAAGTTTAATGAAATGGCACGTCTGGTGCCGGATCAGGTGACTCCCCTGACGCGAAAGATCAAGAGGTATATTCAGGGTTTACCGGCGGATATTCGCAAGCATATGATCGCCGCCCGACCCATCACCTTTAGGTCGGCGGTGGACTTGGCGGGGAGACTGTATGATGAAAGGCAGTGGTGGTGGTGGCTGATGGTAATAGGAAGGGTGGTGACAGGAATTGGAATGGGAAGAGGTTCGGTCGGGGTGATGCCTCGACGAGTAACAGGAAGGCATGGGTGGATGACCGCCGTGTAGCCACACCGGGTACGGGACTGAGAAGGTGTGGTAAATGTGGGAAGGAGCACAGTGGGGAGTGTAGACTGGGGTTAAATGTCTGCTTTAAGTGCGGGAAGCCTGGTCATATGGCTAGAGAGTGTAAGGGCATGAGGTGCTTCAACTGTGGAGAAAGTGGTCATATGAATAAAGACTGCAAGAAGCCGAGGGCCGAGAGTTCCGGCGTGAAGAAGACGGGGAACGAGGGACCAAGGGCAAACGCCAGGGCATTTATGATGACGCAGGAGGAGGCTAGGACGGACCCTGATGTTGTGTCTGGCACGTTTCTGGTGAACCAAACTTTAGCCTCTGTATTATTTGATTCGGGTGCCAGTAGGAGTTTTATTTCTACTGCTTTCTGTGCCAAACTGCCTGTTAGTGGTAGGCGCGTTGACGTACCATTTGATGTAGAAACTGCGATAGGTAAGTCTACCAGGATTTCCAAGGTGATAGAGGGTTGTGATGTGGACTTAGAGGGCCACAAATTTCCGGTTAGGCCATTTGCGATGACTTTGGGTGGTTTTGATTTGGTGCTTGGGATGGATTGGTTGGCGGACTTCGAGGCGAATATAGTGTGTCGGAAGAAGATGATTCATCTGATAGTGTCTGACGGGAGTTCGGTAACTGTTTATGGGGATCGGGTCACGGCGATTCCGAAGGTGATCTCAATGGCGGTGGCGGGAAAGTGTATGAGGCGTGGATGTAGCGCCTATTTATGTTATGTGAAGGATGTAGAAGCGCCAACACCACAACTATACGATGTTCCGGTTGTGTGTGACTTTCCAGATGTGTTTCCTGAAGACTTATCGGGAGTGCCGCCTGACCGAGAGATCTAGTTTCAGATTGACCTGATACCAGGTGCTCAACCTGTTGCCAAAGAATCGTATCGGTTGGCTCCGACGGAAATGAAAGAGTTGATGGAGCGGTTGTAAGAGCTGCTAGATAAGGGGTTCATTAGACCGAGCATCTCACCTTGGGGAGCCTCGGTCCTGTTTGTGAAAAGGAAAGACGGTAGTATGAGGATGTGCATCGACTACCGTGAGCTGAACAAGTTGACGGTGAAGAACCGATACCCCTTGCCGAGAATCGATAATTTATTTGATCAACTTCAGGGTGCCAGCTGGTTTTCAAGGATAGATCTTTGATCAGGCTATCATCAACTAAAGGTGAGAGAGCAGGACATCCCTAAAACAGCTTTTTGAACGCGCTACGGTCACAACGAGTTTCTTGTCATGTCTTTTGGTTTGACCAATGCGCCAGCTGCTTTTATGGACCTGATGAACCGGGTGTGTCGGCCAATATTGGATAAATCAGTGATTGTGTTCATTGATGACATCTTGATTTATTCGAAGAGCGAGACTGAGCATGCTGGGCACATCCGAGAAGTTCTGGAGACGTTGAGAAGGGAGAAGTTGTATGCTAAATTCTCCAAATGCGCGTTCTGGTTGTGCGAAGTTCAGTTCTTGGGTCACGTGGTGAATCCGGAGGGTATTATGGTCGATCCGGCAAAGGTGGAAGCGGTAATGCAATGGAAGTCTCCAAAGACGCCATCTGAAATCCGAAGTTTCTTGGGTTTGGCGGGCTACTACCGAAGGTTTATCCAAGACTTTTCCAAAATCACTTCTCCACTAACCAAGTTGACCTGGAAGGATGTGAAGTTTGTATGTGGTCAAGCTTAGGAAAAGGCGTTCGAAGAATTGAAGGCGAAGTTGACCCAAGCTCCTGTTCTGTTGTTGCCCGAGGGAAGTGAAGATCTGGTGGTTTATTCTGATGCTTCCTACTAGGGGTTAGGGTGCGTGTTAATGCAGAGGGGAAAGGTTATAGCCTACGCATCTCGACAGTTGAAAGTTCATGAGGTTAATTACCCTACTCATGACTTGGAGCTAGCAGTCGTGGTCTTTGCCTTGAAGATTTGGAGGCCCTATCTCTACGGGATGAAGTGCACCATCTTTACTGACCACAAGAGCTTGAAGTACTTCTTCGAGCAAAAAGATTTGAACATGAGGCAGAGGCGATGGTTAGAGCTTATAAAGGATTATGATTGTGAGATCCATTACCATCCGGGCAAGGCCAACGTGGTGGCAGATGCCCTTAGCCGAAAGGAACGCCCTGAGCTGATTCGTGTGAAGGCGTACCAGCTGATCATGACCTCAGACGTGATGAAGCAAGTCAAGGAGTTTTAAGATGAGGCACTGAAGGAAGATCATCTTAACTCTGAAAGAATGAGAGGTCTGGTCGCGGAATTGGGAGAAAACACAATTGGTGTTAGAACCCAATTCGGCAGATGTGGATTCCTTGTTTTGGAGATCTACGGGTAAAGATCATGGATGAAGCCCACAAGGCTCGATACTCCTTTCATCCCAGTGCTACAAAGATGTATCAAGATATGAAGAAAGACTATTGGTGGCCGGGTATGAAGCGAGATGTGGTGGAATGTGTGGGTAAATGCCTTACTTGTTTGCAAGTGAAGGCCGAGCACCAGAAGCCATATTGAAAGATTCAACCGTTGGATATACCGGAATGGAAGTGGGAGCACATCACCATGGATTTCATCACGAAGCTGCCACGTACCCCGAAAGGGTATGATGCTATATGGGTGATTGTGGATCGCCTGACGAAGAGTGCTCACTTCCTACCGATGCGCGAGACATATTCATCCGAGAGGTTGGCCGATCTTTTCATCAAGGAGATTGTGACTCGTCATGATGTACCGGTGTCAATTGTGTCTGATCGTGACACCCGGTTTACATACAAATTCTGGAAGAAATTCCATGATGCCATGGGGACAAGGTTACATATTAGTACGGCTTATCATCCCCAAACTGATGGTCAGTCCAAAAGGACCATTCAGACACTGTAAGACATGCTTCGGGCGTGTGTGATTGATTTTGGGGGAAATCGGGATGACCACTTGCCGTTAGCTGAATTAATACAGTAACAACTATCATGCCAGTATTGGCATGCCACTTTACGAGATGCTATACGGTAGGAGATGCAGGACACCCGTTTGTTGGGGTGATATTGGTCAGAAGGAATTAGGGAGCGTCAAAGTGATCGAGGTTACGACTGAAAAGCTCGAAAATATCAAGGCCTACATGAAGGCAGCCAAAGACAGACAGAAGTCGTATGCTGATAAATGACGCAGACCGATTGAATTCCAGGTGGGTGACCGGGTTATGTTGAAGGTCTCATCTTGGAAGGGTATAATCCGGTTTAGGAAGCGGGGCAAGTTGAGTCGTGATATATAGGCCTTTCCGAATCATTGCTCGAGTAGGAGAGGTAACCTATAGATTGGAATTACCCGATGAGTTAAATGGAATTCACCCGACATTCCATGTATCTCATCTAAGGAAGTGCTTAGCCGATGAAGATATGATTGTTCCACTGGAGGATATCGAAGTAGATGAACGACTCAATTATGTAGAGAAACCAGTGGCTGAGAAATAAATTGGTTCCTCTTGTGCGTGTACAGTGGCAGCACAGGAAGGGATCCGAGTCAACGTGGGAAACCGAGGAGGAGATGAGACAGCATTACCCACGTTTGTTCGAGGAATAACAGGTTTCGGGGATGAAACCTAAATAAGGGGGGTGGACTTGTAACACCCGGAAAGTTGACTTTTTGGAGAGTCATGCGACTGGAGGCTCAGTCGCATGGAATTAATGCGACTGGAGGTCCAATCGCATGGTAATCGGACGACTGACGGTCCAGACGCCTGGGTTCGGGTGACTGGACAATGACTTAAGGGAGGGGGCAGCCATCTCCCCTCCCCACACTTGCAAATTTCAGTCGGGAAGAAGAGCAGAGAGAGAAAGAAGAGAGAAAGAAGAGAAAAAGAGAGAAAGTGGTGATCCAGGCTCGAAACTTTTCGAGTGACTAGTCCAAATGAAGTTCTTCATCTTCTTCTTGTTTGTGTGAGTTCTAGGACCCCTCATTTACTTGTTTTCAAACGATTTTGAGGCTGGAACACATATAAGCCCGTTTTTGAAATGTATGAGTTTGACCCATTTGGGTGTAATTGTATGTAATGTGTTTAGAGTGTGATTTTGGACTTGTATGTGCTTGTATGATGTCATAGTATGATTCCCTAAGGTTTAGGAGGGGTAATTTGGGCTGGAAATGAGTTTGGAGGAGTTTGAGGGCCGTATGTCGCGGCTGTAGTTCGGGATGAACTCCAGTCGTTGCCCAGTTAGGGCTAGACGACTGAAGGGCCAATCGCACGACTAAGGAACGACTGACGTTCAATCATACGATTGAGGCTCAGTCGCACGACTGGGGATTTTGTCGCATGACAGGTCATGCGACTGGGAGTTCAGTCGCATAAGTCCAGTCGCATAGTTGTTCAGTCGCACGACTGAGGGTTAGTCGCATAGAAGCCCATTCGCATAGTGTTTATTCGCACGATAGGAGGTCCATTCGCACGATTGTATGCCCATTCGCATAGTTTCCCAATCGCATGATCCATTAGCGTGGAGGCCATGCGACTGAAGTATGTCCAATCGCCCAAAAAGGGCTGTTATGTACAAGGAGAGAGCTAGTATTGCATGTATATGACTGACGTATGTATGATAAGTATGATGTAGTCTTATATGATGGTAATGACTGATGATTTGTAAATATCGATGTTCCTTGTTTTCGATACGTGTTTGTCTTTCCTTGACTTTACGTGTTAATTAATGAATGAAACGAAAGTATTAAGAAACGTAAAGTGAAAGATAATGAAAGAGGAACATGATGAATGAATGCATGCATTAATGAATGAACGAATGAATGTAAGAAAGGCTTGCAAGCAAATGTATGGAGGTGCACACCTCTGGCAGGTTTTAGCTCAACGGTGTGTGGGTTAGCTACCCCGAAGGATGCACATTGGGGTCAGTCCTTGTGATTGACCATATGTATGGGATCCTTGCCGCTTGCCCTAGGTGACTGGATCAGTAGTAGTGCACAACGTTCATGATTGATCATCACAGGTCCAGCACCCGCAGTAGTGCACAATGTTCGGGGTATAGCATATGGCATTGATCCAGAACGAAAGTGGAAAGATAAGTGGTGCATGTACCTACCCTAGGTGACTGGATCAGCAGTAGTGCACAACGTTCATGGTTGATTACCACAGGTCCAGCACCAGCAGTATTGCACAATGTTCGGGGTGTTGTACATGTCACCGAATGTAATGAACGTACGAATGGACGTATTGAATGTATGAACGAATGTAATGAATGTACGAATGAATGTAATGAATGTATGAATGAAGGTAAGAAATGTATGAAAGAACGAAGGAGTTCATGAACGAACGTGAATGATAACGATGAACGGTACATGATTGAAAGCTAATGAATGAATGATGAAGATAATAATAATATTATCAAAGTGTACGTATGTCGTGTGATCGTGTGTACGTAAGAAAGGTTTTAATGAAAGAAAAGTATGTTTCGTTATAAAACTAGAACTCACTCAGCAACGCTGACTTTTTATGTGTTTCCAGTTAGCAGGTAGTGTTGCTGAGGATGGCACGAGGCGGCTACTCAGCTCTTTTGGGATGGCATTTCTTTGTTAATATTTTTGTAATATATAATGTAGAATGTATTTAGAAAACAAAGTGGTATTTGTTGAGAATTCAAATAAACAGGATTACTTAAGGAATCCACTCACCACTAAAAGTCACTGTTTATGACTATTTTGTAATTGACTAATGATGTATCGCCTTGCAAAAGCTTTTATGATGAAATGAGATGTCTTTTTCGAATGTTTCCGCTGCAATGTCTATTAAAATAGTTGTAAAATATATGTTTATGTGCAATGAATGACTAACTGTAAGCATCCCGAGAACGGGGCCTTACAGAATGAGCCCAATTGCCCGATTGAAAGTGACCGACTATGTCAGACGTTCGAATGAAGTTCAATCGTACAATTGGAGATGGACGATTTGGTGAACGTATGACTCAAGCTCAGTCGTACGACTCGATTAGACGACTAGCTTCAGACGCACGACTAAGTCAGGCGACTAGGCTCAGTCGTACGACTGGAGATTGCCCTAGTATAAATATGAGTTGAATCGTTCTCAGTCGCCCATTCACCCAAATCGCCCTTTCACTCGCACGATAC
Source organism: Flaveria linearis (assembly GCA_024085815.1). Lineage (NCBI taxonomy): Eukaryota > Viridiplantae > Streptophyta > Magnoliopsida > Asterales > Asteraceae > Flaveria > Flaveria linearis. Next base: position 93,586,517 of record CM044002.1, read on the forward strand.
GACGTTACTCTGCCAAAATTTTCTAAAATCCACATTTACCTTGGATTATTGCTCTCTGACGTTTGATATCGATTTTACAGGTAACTATCAAGGTGCATCATCGCTTAAACTGGACATAATCATCAAGAATCCTTTAAATTCTTACCTAACAGTAACCGGGACTTAAAAGAATCAAAACATCATCAAAATTGAACTTAATGATCAAATTAATGGTACAATAGGATTAGTCGGCGGTTTCTGAGTGTAATGAGCCTAATTTCGACGTTTAACATCAAGTATAGCTCAAAACACGAATTTGAATGGGCAAACAGTCAAATGTATGACTGGACACGCTGAAGAACCTCAATCGTACGACTGAGTTGTCCGATTGGCTCAATCGTACGACTGAGTTGGACAAATGACTCAATCGAACGACTGAACCATGCGTATGAGTTCAGGCGCACGACTGAGGTAGACGCATGAGAAGTCATGCGACTAAGTCCAATCGTTTGACTCTGTCGTACGAATGAACTCAATCGTACAACTAGATCTCAGTTGCACAGTTCAAATGCACGACTGGAACTCAGTCGTTTGTTCAGTCGCACGACTTAACCAAAGTTTAAAGTTCTTTAATTGAAATTCGTTATCTTCAACATATGCTAACGGTTATTTGTTATGTGTGAACAGATGGCTACTAGATGGACCATGAGCACTAAGCACAACATATGTGCTCATCTAGATATGACTTCCCGCAATGCGGTAGATTTCACGGGGATCATCAGCTTTCTATGATGCTCAAGGATATTCCGAGCGATCTCCGCTCAGTGTACACCTTATCGATTGATACAGCAGTCATTTTGGGAAAACGCTGTAGTAGATAGGTCGACTGATCACCACTCCATCAGGAGGTCTATATTTCGGGAGCCCATACAGATTACCGAGGAGGACATACGGACGGTCCTTGAGTTTGGGGATGACACAGACTGCCCTATTCGACTACATCCCCTAACTGTCCGTGGCTGCTTCATGAGGGCCAAGTATTCTGGGATATCAATACGAGCATGCTCAACAAGAGCAACTTGTGCCCCTAGTTTAAATACTTGGCACACGTACTTCCGCGCCGCATAGCCTCCAGAAAGGGTGGACTTGACGACCTTTCAGACCAGATGCAAAATGCATATGTTGCTCTAGTGCTGAACCACCCTTTTGGTTTCTCCAAGATGATCTTTACTTACATGGTGGAGAACATAGAGGCTAAGGGGAAAGATGGATTTTGCATGTACCCTCGATTCCTTCAGCTGATGATTGACCAGAAACTTCCCCAACTGCCCAAAGCTTAAGATGATGCAGTCGTGCTTGAAGTGATGGATGACATGAATCTGGGTAGGATGAAGGTGTACAGGGGGAAGCAGGTGAAACCCCCTGTCAGGCGACTGTTTGCGCATCTGGACCGTGATGATTATGTGGCGCCAGCAAAGAGGAAGTGGCGCCATAAGGACAGTGACTCGGATGTAGAGCCGATTGCTCTACCCTCCGATGTCTCTGATGATGATCATGATTCTGATTAGGGAGGGGATGGTCAGGGAGGACCCGAACCAGCTCCAATTCACCCTAATTTTCATATGGAGGAGGAGGAGGAGTCAGATGAAGAGCCGCTCACCCGGACTGTGGGAAGTCGGGAAGTGGCTACGGAGCGAGGAATCAGGGCGGTTGGTGGACGCCCGGGAGGGTCTGGGAGCTCTACTGTTGATCCGTCTTATACCCCAGCCTCTCCCAGCAGTCGAGGGGGAGCCTCTGTGTCCAGGGGGACACGGAGGAAACGTATGGCACAGCCACATGGGCTGAAGCCCAAGCGCAGGAGGATTACTCTTATCACTACCTCCTCAGCTACCACCACTACTACTACACCACCCACCACCACTACCACTCCTCCCACCACTACCACTTCTCTATCCACTACCACTACACCACCTACCACCCATTACCAACCCCAATCTTCACCACTACACCACCCACCACAACATTACCACCCCTAATCTTCACCACTACACCACCTACCTCCACCAGTCACCAAGCCGGAAAATCCTCCTTCCCAACAGCTTCATCCCTCCCTCCTATTGGAGTGGAATAGCTCACATCACTATATAGAATGGTGCTGAAGCTGTTGGCTGCAGACGAAGAGAAGACATCTAGACTTCATCAGCTTGAGGAGCAAAATGCTTCTCAAGCTGAGCAGATCTCACAACTCCAGGAACAACATGTCATATCTACTCAGAAGATTGAGGTGTTGGAGTCTACGAATAAGAAGATCTTGCTGAAACTGAAAGGGTCGCAGGATGAGCCATTAAAGATCGATGAAGGAGATGAAGACGGTGATGATGATGAGGAGGATGATGAAGAAGAGGAAAGTGATGATGATGATGAGGGGGGTGATGGAAAGGATCAAGAAAAGGATGATGATGATGATGAAGGGGATGCAGCTGCATTTGCCTCTGCTCCTGGTCATGAGCAACGAACTAAGAAAAGACAAGACCAGGGAGCATCAGCTGCTGCCCCGCCTACCTCCCCTTCTGCCGAAGATCCAGCGATGATTCAAGGTAAAGTTCAGGATTAGATGTTTATTTATTATTAAACTATTGTCATTGTAATCATGTATTTAATATGTGTTTAAAGTATATGAATGAAAAGTTAAATTGACATCGGTTATGTGCTTAATGTATACTAACCTGCATTGTGTTTGGTAAATTGTTATACAGGTTCATCTAAACAGGCTGACGAGCACGATGTGGTACCCCTTCGACAAATCGAGACTTAATTGACAATGATTCTCGATTTGCAAGGAATAGTACATCGCTCTGTTAGTTACACACCTGAAGAGGG